>JAQBSW010010748.1:0-22874 GCA_029291075.1 Eudiplozoon nipponicum | reverse complement strand
TGTAATAGATATTTGCTGGTTCTGCTTATCAATTGCTTCTTCATTGCGTCCGATATATATATATATATATATATATATATATATATATATATATATATATATATATATATATATATATATAAAATAACCACGAAATACAAGCGAAGCTGAAAATCAGACTATTTGCCACCCACTTAATCAAATTGTAACCCAGGATATATATAAACGATAATTGAAAAGTGTCGTTAAGTTTTCTTGATATAAACCGGTTATATATATATATATATATATATATATATATATATATATATATATATATATATATATATATATATATATATGATATTGATTATTTCATAAATCTACAAATTGTGTATTTTGCACGACAAAAGAATGATATTTTTATATTTTCATTTTCTTACTGTCTTAATTTTTCGCATATCACGTTCGCTTAACACTAACGATAGCAACTGCAAGTCCACTATCAACTTGTCAACTGCCCCAAATGGTCGGTATGTGCAGAGCGAGTTTTCCTCGATTCTATTTTGATGGGAAAAAATGCACACAATTCATTTATGGAGGCTGTGGGGGAAATGCAAACAATTTTCAGACGAAAGCGGAATGCGAGTCAACCTGTCCAGCGGTTTAAAGAGATATGTAAGTCAAATATCATACCGGAAAAATGTCGTCAACTTTATATCTAGGTATCGTTTTTAAATTATTCTTGTTCATATTCATTTTTTCTTTAACTAAATGTTAACTAAACAACGTTCTATATGACAGTATTGCATTGGAGGCGACGTTCTTATTCCAAAATTTCACAAACTTGCACGAGTTATATATTCAAATATAGTTTCACACTTGAAATATATATCAGTTCCGTCTTTTTGAATATTTACGAAATTCTTGATCCTTAAACAGTAATTTGATTATAAATCATGACTACCCAAATAACTAACAACAGATTACTCCAGTAATCCTTTTCAAAATTATTCTTGATATTTGTTATTATACGCAACAAAAAATGAATGGGTATTATTAAAGACAGTTGTATTATTTGAATTAGAACGATATATTAGTTTAGCAAGGATTGACGGTTAAAATATTAATTTATGCGTCTTTTCCGCATAACCATAATATTCTTATTTATGTGTGAGCTGCAGTTTAACTCGGGATCGCCTATACCTAGTTGGGATTGAGACTATGCTGAACTGACCTCTCCATGTTAAATGACTCGTAGAAGACACTAACGACACTGCAGTGCCACCAGTTAAGTGTATCGAATCATATAAGCACATTATCCGTCAAACCAAATGTAAGGTCCGGTCTCCAAAATTGGTGTTTGAATTCGTTAATAAACTTATTTATTCCAAAATTTAGTTTCATCCTAGTTCATTGCACCGTAACCAAAATGTATGCATACTTCTTTGCACCAAAGAAAACATGATCACATTCTCATATACACACGATAAACTTATGAATACATTTAAGATTTGAGCAAATTCAGTAAAGGGTGTTTAAAATAATTAGAACATATTTTCGTGCTTAAGATAAGCAACAATTGAAATGAACATAACCAGACACCAAATAATGAAGAGCTACAATAAGACACTGGTACAAGTATGTTTTGATTATAAATGGGGAGCAACCGTGTACAACGAAAAACTGATCAAGGAGGATTTAATAAATATGTATCTATTTGTAATAGGAAATTATACATGTGAAAATTTCATTTATTGCCAATCTATTGCACATCATCTATTGTACAACACATCATCGAAAAATCGCAAGTATGTTCTCCAGACGTAGCATTCAAGGTAATTATTAAATGCAAAAACAAAAGGAACCACATACGAAGCCTTATGGATAAACAAACTGCAGCCGGATTTATGCAAGCAGAAGAAGCACGTACAAGCATTGAGCTTGAACTGAATGTGACGCACGCAATTGATTGATTTCTGTTTCCTCTATGTTAGAATAGAATATCTTTATTTGGATTCAAACCACACATATTCCATCAAATAATAAAATTGGAAATTGTACAATATATATTAAAATAATTATCACATCACAATAATTGTACAATTAATCTCATGTAGATAGGTATATCTCACTAGTTGTACAATACAATATATCAATATCAGAAAGTTCGACTGAAAAGAATAATATATACATCATCAAATTAGTAACAATTAAGGTATAATTCGAGTGTAACATTATGCAAAAATTGAGAACCATGACTAGCAATTGATTGTATGTAATGTTAACTAACATGAAGATATAGTGCATGACATTTCAATTATAATAAAACAAAACTTGGAAATAAAAATCTCAAGAAAATCTGTTTCCGATAACAATTATCCTTGTCTTTTATTCAACCATGAGAAAGTATTATCCTAATCAAAAAAATAAAAGATATCAGCAGGATTGCAGACTTTTTCAAGTTCAGTAGATAAAGTTTTAATAGACATCTTAGATGGAGGCATTTCTCTAAGCCCCTTCGGCAATTGGTTATAAATTTTGTAGATTTTCGAGAAAGAGAATAACTTGCTCGCTACATTCCCCACCAAAGGAGGAGATATTGCCAAATGTCCAGATCTAGTTCCAACTTCATGACTCTTTCTTATCGGAGTCATATAGGCACCAGTCCACTGGTTCAAATGGAAAACTTTTATACAATACCACATCCTCCGAAACCACAGTGATTGCAATGACACAAACTGTAATCTAGAGGCGTATATAGTGCAAGAAATAGGACTAATATGTTTCACAACTTTTCTTTGTACAGCTTCTATCTTATTAGACAAACCCTTTTTAATGGATTCCAAGTAGCGACAGCATATTCTAGTACCGGTCTAATCCATATTATATACATTTGAAGTTTATATCATTTGATAAGATATTTCGATTTATTAGTGCCCATCTTTTCTTGGCACTGCCTACTATACTTTCAATATGTCTCACAGCAGAAGCTGTACATTGAATAGTTATGCCTAAATCCTTAATTTCTTGCATAATTTTAATCTCAAACACATCATTAATAACAGCATCATGAAAATAAACATAATGAAAGTTTGTTCTGTTCCCTATTTTTAAAGCTTTCGTCTTTTTATTGTTTATTCTCAGACCCGGTGTGATCAAATATTTACTCAAATCATACAAATCTAATGTCACATTATTTTTGGAGAATTCGATATTCCTTGGATCAATTGGGAAGATTATTTTTAAATCATCAGCGAATTTGCAAACTCGACCGTTAAGGATCTTAGTTTCTAAATTTGCAAATACAATTTTAAATAAAATTGGCCCCAAGCTTGATCCCTGTGGAACTCCACTCGTTACTCGTTTCGATTTTGATATCTAATCGTTTACTTGAATACTCATTCGTCGATTATATAGATATTATTTAAGTAATCTAAAATATTCGGATCAATATTCAACAAACTAATCGCATTCAAAATAGCATCAAAAGATATAGAGTCAAAAGCTTTTGAGATATCTATAAATACAATTAATGCATCTAACTTATTCTCGTCTAATGTGATTACATGTTTCCACATGGAAAGCATATTGGTAGTTGTCGATCCACCTTTCGTAAAGCCATGTTGACATAGGTCAAAATCAGCCGGTAACATACGTTCTAAATTATCTAGTATCAATCGTTCTATTATCTTCAAAAACGAAGGGATAATAGAGATTAATCTATAATCACTGGCGCACGTTGGCTTACTAACTTTTGGCAACGGCTTTGATACTATCGTTAATATATCGATTGGTAATTTCCCATTCTTCAAAATTCTATTTATAAAGTTGCAGAGCACATTCCTAAATGTTAAGGGTAATTGAATCAGATTATCAATCGAAATACCAAGGTGATCTTTTTTTTGATTTGATTTTTAACATCAATTTTATCAATTCATCACTGTCAATAACAAGTCCTGGTTCCTGGCCTCCCAAAGGATCTGATAGTTCTATAAAAGTTCTCTCATTCTGTGGATTGCATATCAAATTGACAAATACTTCCTCCAATTCACAGAGAAATCCATACTCAGTTTTATCCACAGGTAGTATAAGCTTTAACTTTTCCTTGTATTTACTGTAATCTGTGAGGAGTTGGAATCCTAATCTAGGATTACTCTTCATTTTGGCCAAAATAATTCGTTCTGATCTTTGACGAATTATTAGCAGTAATTAATTAATTTCTTTATCAATGGAATCTAACCTCATTTGTTTAATACTATTAATAAGACTACACTTTATTATATTATCTCGCTTAATTCTTAGTTTACACAATTTCCTATTAATTCGTTTCGGTATAATGTCCGTAAACGTAGATTCCTGAAATAAGATAGACAATAACGATGAAACAGAAGAAACATATTCGTCAGTGTTCAAGAAATAAAAACTCTTATAATCAATCAGTATGCTTAATTCTCTAAAAAAACTCCAGTTGATTCTGGAACAGTGCACGTGTGCATTTTCAAAACTTAGTTTCTGTGTTATGCTACTCAAGATGTTCCATTGTAAAATAATTTTTTTCTGATCCAATATTTTTAAATAATTGACAACATCATAACTGTGCGATTTCACCATTTCAATTTCTAAGTATACATGATCTAAGCATTGCGAACCTCTAGTTGTTTCATTTATAATCTGCTTGAGATCATGATTAGAAAAAAATTGATTATTTCAAAGTCCCGTAACTTATTAAAGTCACCTACCACTACATTATAGCCATGGCAGTCAAAGATAGATTGGAAAGAATTGATAAATGTTTTATCATCAAATAAAGTAGCATACGGCGGTCTGTAAACCGCTGTAAGATCAGATTATCAAATTGTATAGATAGGAAATCAATGATAGCATTATCATCACTAGTATGTAAAATTTTCGCCTTAAATACAGATTTACTATAAATGAGTACTCCTCCACCTCTTTTATCCAGCGATCTGTCCTTTCTGAATAAAGAATAGTGAGGAATATCAAATTCATGGTTTTTAATATCCTTGTTAAGCCAGGTTTCAGATAATATTATAAAATCGAAATCGTTACTTATTATAAAATTACACAGTAACAAGTTCTTATTCTTAACACTTCGAAAGTTAGCCTAAAATAGAGTAAATGTAGAAAGCGACTTATCTAAACAAGTGTCGACTTTTACTGATTCAACCTTGTTGGCTTTTTTTACTATTCTTTTCCCGGGCTTCGAGGCCATACTTCCTCTCTCCCCTCTGTCCACAACATTTAGTAACGATACATCGTTTTTTGATGTTGCAGTCTCACTCGATTGATTCCGTTTAACAGCTTGATCAGACGTTGGCGGTTTCCGTTCCGGTTATGTTCGCATATTTCTGTTTTCTTTTGCTTTCCAATTTATATATAAATATATGTTCATTAGTAGATATTTGAGAAGATTATGCGAAAGAAATTTTTCTTGTATCTGATAAAATTTCTTTTTGTTTTTGCACGTAGGAAGGGTACAATGAATTTTGATAAAAGCTTGCATTTCAAAAGCATCATTTAAAAGTCTCAAATACAATGTACATGATAAAGAATACCAGCTGAACAATATATTATTTTTTCAGTTATTTATTTGTCGTGATCTGATGATAACCAAGGAGGTTCAAAAACGTTTTGCACATTAGACTTTCTATTACGTATGGTTTGTAAGATAAACTGGAATTAGTGATTATCACGTGTTCCAAAAAGTAGTATAAATAAAAGTTATCACCAGCATTTACATTAAAATGTAAGCTGAAAACGTGTTATGCTCATGGCCGAACGCATATTTTGCAGCCAACATTTCCAGTCACATTAAATTTGTAGAAGACTACCAGCGGTGGGAGCCGCATATCTAATTTTCTATGCTTCAAATATGCAAGGAATTTTGATCTTTGCTTGTCAGTTAATCGTGGTGGTCTGATGATAATTATTGAAGGTCAAAACGTGTCAGTACTAATGATTTACTGATGCATTTTGTTCAGTGCGACTGCTTAGATACAAAGCGTGCACACTATAAATTCACATAAAAGTATAAAGAATTTTCCCTTATTTCACAGACTCTCCACATTTATATTATCTATTCTGGTTTTCATATATATATATATATATATATATATTTATTTATTTATATATCTGCAAAAAGAGAAAGAAATTTTATAAGATTCGAGGACCGTTAATTTCTCATATTTTTCTCAAGTATCTACAAATGAATGAAAAATTTAAACATGGAGAGAACGTGAAATAAGCGAACAACCAATCAATTTCCTGCGTCATCTCCAGTTCAAGCAGAACATGCTTATTTTTCTTGCATAAATGCTGCTGAAATTTGTTTATCCATCAAGCTTCGTATGTGGATAACTCCTTTCTGTTATTGCATTTAGTAATTAAATGAAATGCTACGTCTGGAGAACATACGTTTGAGGTTTGAACGATGTATTGCGCAATTGCAGACGTGTATTCACACCTTGATGTAAAGCAGGCGTTTAAGCTGCAATGTTCTATCATTCGAGTTGATTGACAACTTGCGCATGTATTTTGTTAAATAATATTTGATGTTGCTATTACCGTTTGTTTCTCTTTTATTGTTGCTAACGAAAATTGTGTGACCTTAAATAACACTCGTAATTTAGTTGCAATAGATGTGCATTTTAATGCTGCTTCATCTTTCTTTGGTGCTATTCGAGAAACTTCAACCCCTTTAGATGGGATGTTCAGGTAGACTGCTTTCTTTTCTGCTAAGAAATACTCTTGACTTCTCTTTTTAATATGTTATTCAATTAAATCTGGGATAACTATTAGAAATAACACTATTTGTTGCTCTAATATTTATTGGTTTTCTTTTGAATCTGAACTAACTATTTTGTTAACTCTTGAAAAACATCCACGAATTTGCGTAGAGTGTGACCTGTCACCGGTGATGGTAACATGTCTTATTCTACCGCGTAAACTATAATAAAAATTGTAACATCAAAAGACACCATAATCTTGTTTTTTCCTTTATCTCTTGAATTCTGTCTACGAACACATAAGAACCGTCAACTAAATAATTTCCCAGTAATTTGCAACAAGAGTTCCTGGAGACTGCTTTGTTTTCTAGTAAAAAAAACGTCTGTTTATGTTGACTTACCCTTTTAATAATTGATTGAATTGTCTAGGTTAGCATTAGACATTAGATCGTTTATTGCTTATGTATATTCGTTGTCCTTTGAGTCTGAACTAAACAATCTGTCAATTCTTGAAAAACAGCCAGTAACTGTTGATAACTTATAATGAAACGGCACAAAGCTGTTCTAATGTAAATACTGTGCAGACCAGGTTTGTTTATGGTAAATTCCTCCAATCAATTTATCATTAGTATCTTTCTTTTGAAGTACATCTAAGATTTACACAAGAAGAAGAAGCACGTTCAGATATGTAGGTTGAACTGGAGGTGATGCACGCAATTTATTGGTTGTTCTCTTATTTCACACTCTTTATATGTTTACATATTTTCTATTTTGTTTTGCCTTTTAATTTATATTTAAAGATATGCTCATTTGAATGTATTTGAAAAGAAGAAACAGTTCCATTGTCGGATAAAAATTTTTTTTGCACATGGAAAGGGTTCTATCTATTTTATAAAGGCTCGCATTGCCAAAGAATATATATACAAAACTATACAAATACATAAAAATATAGTTATATACAAATACTTGAGAAAAATGAGAACAAAATATTTCTTTTGTCTGACAAAATTTATGTTTAATTTTGCACATGGTACTGTTATTATGAATGTAGATTTCCTAATAGAGTTATTTAAATATAATGAGATACAACATACAAAAATATTATTAGAATGCTAAAAGGGAACAATAACCTAATTTGAAAGTGATGTAAGCGTGTTGTGTATGAATGTTTCAAATAAACTTGCAAATACGATATATGCTGAAAAATAGTTTTTTTAAATTTTCTTAGCGACGCTATCCAAGCGCTTATTCCATTAGAAATTCTGTTAGACGGCATTTGCTATCTTTGATGCTGAATTTGTTTAAACTAACAGAGAATTCGTTTTAATCGATCAGTAAGATAAATGAACTACCGAGGAAAATATATTGGCATGACTCCTTTATTTGCAATGAAGAACAGATCAGGAAAATAATGTATCCGTTATGTTTATAAACAATTCCAAATCATATTATTATATTCTCACAACTGTCAAAAGGCTTTTAATATTAATAAATTTAATTTTCGCTAAACCTAAGTCTCTTCTTAAAATTTTCTGATTTTAGTTTCATTTTACGTGGGCTTCATGGAAACCAACAGCGGAATTTTACGTTAAATTGATTTTATTCGGAGTGGACTTAGAGACTTCAAATGTCTCCAGAGTGTTTTGCTTATAACTAAATTTTGATTGTCATTTTAACAACTAATAATCAGATAAAATTTTAAAATTATTTTGGAATACTTTCTACTAAATAAATTTCGTATTCAATATACGTCGCGATTTTCCAAAAGATTTTAACTAGTTAACGTTGATTAATATCGAGTAATGGTTAACTGCAACAGGAATTCAGGTAGAAATTACTATTTATAAAAATAGCTTCTTGAATATTCTTATAATTGAAAACTATTATAAATTGTTTAGTGACATTCTCATGAGAAAATATAAAAGAGAGATTTAATTAGGCACTGGAAGTTTAATTTTGCTGTGTTTTCCTAAGTTACTCCAAATAATGATACTTATATATTTTCGAAAGGGGAGAGAGAGAAAGAAATATGAGAGCGTCTATTAATTAATATGCATTAATTTTGTTCAAGCTCTTTGCCTGAACACGTTTTCCGTGCTTGCATCAATCAGGTTAGAATGAATGTAGCGATGTGGTTAAACAGATTGCAGCGCGATGTATGCAAGCAGAAAAAGTACGTTCGAGTAATGAGCGAAAACTGGACGGCGGTGCATGTGAATTAATGGACTTTTTTCTATTTGACCTTCGTTCCTAGTCTCAATTGAGCGTTTGATTTATTCTTCGAATGTATCCAATGAATAACTATTCATAACTATTCTGAAAAAAAATCATCAGTGCCGTGCAAAAGAATTAAAGTAATATATATATATATATATATATATATATATATATATATATATATATTTGTCTTAAATTTACGCTCGCAAGATATGAAATGTAGAGGAATGAAAAAATATATTCTAAAGATAAGAAAGCATCAAATGACAAATCGAGGCTTGTTTGTCAAAAGAGAAAGGAGCGGAGAAAAAGTAGAATTTAGCAGACGTAAAGGTCTAGTCGACACGGAATTTATTTCAAATGGAACATATTCAGGAACAACAGCACCGGGGTACGTAATCGCAGTAAGGTGGATTTCTATGAAATACATTTCATCGTTGGACGACTCCCTGGTCAATAAATAGCGCATTCGGTAACCTGAGATCATGACTCACATTAGAGAAGGGCGAAGTGTTTCTTGGTTGATTGTGAAATACCATATTAAAGGTGTTTAATGCATTCATATATCACTCGCATTAATTTACTTTAATTTTAGGTGTCAAATTAGAATAAATTTAAATTCCTAGTCCTAGTTCATAAATATAGAAAACCAATAAAATTTGCACCAAATAAATTTAAAAGAATATTTAAAGGAATTTTAACAAACAGATGTGCAATAAAATTTAACTAACACGTAATTTTAAATCAATTTTATCACCATTATACAGAAAACGATCAGTTTATTAAGCAACTTTATTAGATTTAACGGAGAACAAGAAAACCATTATTGCACACTTCGGAATTCAGAATCCTATTAAACATAATATTTTTCTAGCCAAATCAATACAATAAAAGGAATTCATTAAATCATGTTTGCGAGCTTGATATAATTACCAATCTCATAAAATAAGCATTTTTCAGTATAAAATAAACATCGTATAACGTATAACAAGCAATTCGTCCATTAGACGGATTGCATCATATTAGGAAATATCCGCACACAGGGCTGAAATGTTGGCACGCTAATTGTGGTGGCTATGACTCTAAACTCAGAGCCACGCCGCTGCAATGAACATGGTTATCTTTGGTTAATTTATGTCAAAACATTCACTTTTTCTATTTCTTTATCTTGCATGGATAAAATCGAGAACTATTTTTGCACATAAAATATTTATTTCAAGGGGTTTTACAACATTGGCTATAAAAAATGACTCGGCACGAGACCATTCCTGATAATAAGGTAGACAAATGTCCAATATATGTCAGATAACAGCTCGACTCCTCCACACTTTAAACTCTCATCTACTGAGGTCACTTACTATCTTTCTGAAGGACATTTTCATAATGATTCTTCCTCTGGAAGACAAGCGTAGCTGCTCTCCTTCTGATATTATTGTGTTATCCTCTTCAATTTCGGAATTTGTTACGACGTCATACTCTACTAACTTAAACACTGACTTTGAATCTCTAAAATTCAAAGAAGTCAATTTTCAGTTTGAAAAAATTTAACATTCTTTGAGCCACAATGTCTTTGAGGGATTTATTGTGTATAATCTTCACCTCACCAAAAGGACCTACATAGATTAATTAAAATCAAGCACGTGGTAAAGCCATACGGAGCATCATAATGCCTACTCTTCCAGATCGTTAGACTTCTGCATAGAAACTCTTGTGTACGAGATCGTATTGGTGTTAGTTAGTGCAAATTATCCACAGTTCGCATAGTGCTTTCTATCTGCAAGTGTTTTCTGACTTCCAATCCATTCGGACGCATATTTAATGCAGAATTCCGAAGCACTACAATTCCTAAGTTTCCAGATAAGTTATTAGATATCACGGTGAGAAATTGGTTTAGTTGTCTGCGATTATTCCATATGGCACGCTATTGTGTTGCATCCATTATAGAAGTATCGCAAAGGAATTTCCTCAACTATTTTTGAATGAATTAGAATAATCTCAAATTGATGAGCGAACCTGCCGAAGATCGTTTCAGCTTCCTGTACATTCCATACTAGGACAAGTAAAATATTTCAAAAAGAACATTTAAACACTTACCAAAAGGAAATGAGATGGTATCCATCATGAGCTTCGCGAGCTTAATGACTTTGCTAACTTGACACCGAGGATACACTTTAAGCCAACCTTCTGTTTAGAGTCACGATCAACAAATGTCTCACTAAATGATCGTATAATTTGAAGTATATGTCCCTAACAGCTAATCAAAAAACGACAAGATTACAATCTACGATGCTCTGCGCATACGTTATGTATTGAATATGAAAGGTTTTTTGAGGATAAAAACATAATGTACCAGTATAATTTCCGTGTAATTGCAAAAAATAGTTGTTTGATTGTCTTGAGCTTAGTGCTTTATAAATATTCAGTACTAGAAAATATGGAACATTTTTATAATGGCTGAAATGCATAACCAACAATCAACTTCACAATAAACGTGCTCTATCGTGACATTCAACCCTCCATTTTTCAGAAGTAGCAAAACAAAACACGAATAATTTCCATGCATCTTGGCTGCAAATCGGACGCAATCTTTATTTCAGATGTGTCGATTACCTGTTAAAACTGATTGTTCTAGTCTTAAGATGCGTAGAATCTATTTTTCGTCATAAAATTTTTTACCCATTCGAAGCTCGGTGGTTCAAATTATATCATCTGTTTTGATTTTACTTTGCCTCCTCATCAAGAAGTTATTTGAAATCGGCTAGTCTTGCCAAGTAGCGTTGGTGATATTCAATCATTCTGGTTAATCTCCTTGATTTTAGAATTGTCCAAAGACTAAAAAACGAAAAATGGGCTGAGTCTTGTCTAATTGCTTCTGTCACATAGCGAAAATGCGCGTGCAGACACAAAAACGCAAGCAATTCTTCAGCTTATATGTAATTCATACTTACATTTATTTTCCCATTTTACTGTAGAGAAAGGTTAACGAAATCAACAATTTTTTCAATACCCAGCTCATATTAGGTTCACACCTTAAAGAAAACTAGAAAATTTGCGCTGTTGTCAGGACAATTTTTCTGCATAAAGCGTTTTCCTATTCAACATATATTTTCAATGTGATAACTGTTATATTATAAAATGTTCGTGGATCTGTTTAGTAATCAACTGGTGCTACTATCATAGTGTTTTGAGCAGCTATAATATGTATATAATTAGCCAATACAGGATTGTTCAATTTCAACAAAATCGTATGTGACATTTAAGTTTAGCCGTATTTTTATTACACAAACATACCCAGTCAACATGCATCCAAGACGACAATGCATTTCCACTATAGAAAACCAAAAATTTTAGTCAAAAAGAAATCATGCAGTTAAAATATTAACATTTAACTTATCACTATTAGAATGCGTATATAATGAATTCAAAATTAGGCATAAATTAATTGAACTTACACTGTTATTCACAACTTCCCCGGGTTTCGCTAATTCATGACACATTGTAGAATAGACACCTTGCTTCCTAAAATTATTTGGAACAGAAAAAATCACTTTCTTAATCTATGGTTTCTAGTTAACTGATCGAAGCTAACGCGATACCTGGATTCGTTTCTCCTAAACTTCTAAATGCATTTCAATTTGACTACGATCTAATTAAGAAAAGTTATTTTTTTCTTATCGTGTTCCTCTGAATCTCGTCAACTGATTACATCCGGAGCAATTCTTAAACAATTTATAGCATTTAGTTAAATTTAAGTTAAAATTTAACTTAGACAACTAAGATTCCAATATATTTATAAAAAACGGTGATAACCCCAATATTGATTTTAAATGCCTCTACACAATAGCTCTGACGACAAAGGTGGGAATCAAGTTTCTTAATAAGATTAGATACAATAATAGGCAAAAATGCAACTTTATCCGCTTAATAATAATTTATAATTTGTCAAGAAAATGTATGAAATGCAAAATATACACAATAAAGCAATAATAGATTTAGTGGGCTTTGGTAACATTTAATTATATCAAGTTTGCGAACTAGATATAAGTATAAATTAAATTATATTTACAATTTTTTTCAGTATAAACTTAGCTTTTTAGAATGTAGCAAAGGCTAATCATAGAGTAGACCGGTTTCGTTCTTATTTAAGGCATTTCATGTATTGTCTAGAATTTGCCCTGAACGGGGCTCTGACTGAATCACGTTTGATTCGAAGTACCTAATTCTATAGACCGCGCCAGCTTGCTATATAATAAATTATGTATTATATTTGGTTAGCCTTTTATTCATGTGAAGCTAATATGGTATTGCAGTAGAGTCGCAGACTCTAAAGCAATGTGCCACGGTTCAAGTTACATTCGCAATAAAATACTTGACAGTACATGAAAGGTTCCCAATAAGGTCGAGATCGGTCTACTTAATCAACTGTCTCTGTTAAATTATACAATGCTAGGTTTATACCGACATATATATATATATATATATATATATATATATATCAGTTTGGTGCTCATATCAAATAACCAAAATTGTTTTGAATAATTGTTATCACTGCCCACGCAAGCAACAATCATTTATCTATATAAAATTCTAACTCATTATCACTATCCTGATAACATATATTCTCTTCTATGTAGACAGATAAGTGTGGCTAGTTGGTACCTCAACTATATATAGATATCATATGGTCTCTAAATAGGGGAAGGTCCAACCTAAATATAACTGAGCATATAGTATATATTTATGAGTAATTTCTGATAGAGTGTCGCGGTGGTTAGAGTCAAATACTACGAATTGGACATGCCCAGGTTCTAGACTTGTCCACTGCAAATTTCTGATCAGGACGTGAAAATTTATTATTAAGGACGAGACCGGTCTATTGGATGAATTGTATTTTCTACATTGTACAATGATTAGTTCACACTGACAAATATATTTTAATGAGATTAGTGCTTATATCATTGTCGTAATCTTGCTATAATTGTTTGAAATATGTGGTTTGTAATCATGTTTTGACGTCTACCTTCTGACGAATTTCATCATAATTATTAATTTCAGCCAATCTCTTGGTAGTAAGCGTGAGATAACAAGCGCAACCTATGAAAGTCCATTTGTAAAAATTGGCTCTGGGCCACCATATCAACATCTGATCTTTGGTATGTGATGTCGACGATTGGGCCACGCGTGCTATTAACACCAATTCAGCATGGCTGTTAATCTAAATTTCGTTGGTATCCTTTTCAGACGCATTCCTAGAGAGAATTTACATGGTTGACTTATTGTTGTTTTACTGCACTATCGCATATGATGTTCCACTCTTGGACAGCCCCTCATTTCTTGACAATTTTTTATATTGGTTTATAGGTGTAATGTCGGATCCCACTTGGAAATCAATTCTAAGCAGGTGATGCAGATGTATGCTAGGTAATAAATTTAGGTTATGGAGACTTTGGTGTATCGTATGATTTTATTTATCCCATTCTTTTAACAACACAGCAAATCTACAGTCAGACACACGTTCTGACGCGTTTTGAACTTCCATGATCATCATAAGAGAATAACGGTAAACTGACTATCGCAGAACAAACTGCAATGAATATATGTGGAAACAAAATTGGATATGCGGATCTCATCTCTAATAGTCTTGCATGCAGTAGACAATCTGCCGTCTTACTCTGATGCTGATCACGGAAGTTCGAAACGCGTCATTGCGTGAGACTGACGGTAGATTTGCTATGGTGCTTGACGACTGGTTACATATAATGGGATAGGTGTTTACTTCAAGATCGCGAACTCAATTTAAAATGGTGTTACCACCAATTGCGCAAACAATGATTGTTTAATTGTATTACATTAAATGAGCTCTTGCATTAGGACTGCACGCTGAAGAACACATATTAAATTGCAGGCGACAGACTAATTTTCTGGAGCCTAGTCAGTTTACATTACTTTTCTGACAATGTAATGAAGGGCCGTAACGCTGCGCTCGTTTTGTTGGTGACAGGAATCAAAATTCTCTGGAGATGGCCGTTTTACATGACTCGCCGTCAAAATTGATGTAATGTTAATCAGATTTAATGCGAACATGCGGACGATGTATTAATCTCATGTCTTGAATTGGTTCTGATGTAGTTCCTGTCATGCCACTTTGCTCTTTGGGCTCTGACTTAGTTATTGACATTTTACATAACGCCAGACCTTTTTCTTGTTAATTATCACAACCTGTTCACATTGCTGTCCCATTCAGGAACACCAATGCAGGCCTAAATTGATCAATGGACACAGGTTAATTATTTCCACATCAGAACGACTCAGATTGTGGTATTCATAAAATATCGGGCGTTGACAGTCTGAATGAAGCCAAATTTTATTAATTCACCTCTCTATGAATATTATGTGCAATGATATCCGAATCATCTAGCTTGAAATTGGTAAATTGTTCGAGGTACCTTCATGTCTATGATGTATGTTCTTTGTCTGTTTGTTGTTTCGTCTGGATATGTATTCTAGCGAAATTCTGGTAATTTGATTGACTATTGAATTTAAGGCAATGTAAGAAAAACAATAAGCCACCGCATTATCGTTGCCTTCCACATGACTGACGTTAAAATTGAACTTACTGAGACGTATCTTTTGGCGAATTACTCTTTGCGGATAATTTTCTGATTTTTTTTCCAAGTCCTCTTACAATGGTGCGTTGTAGATCGTTACTTCAAAAAGATTTCACAGAAGATATCGTTCAAAGTAGAGGCAGGAGCCATGCAAGGCTATCAATTCTCTTTCCATTGCCAAATAATATTTTACGGCTTTTAGCTCTCTGTGGTTACGTCATTGTCGGAATATAAAACCTGTTATAATGACACATGCCACGAAAGCGACACAATTTGTTCTTATTCGTCAGCGCAATAAACTTTCTAATGACCTCGACTTTGTATTCTAGAGTAATTAAAATGCCATTTCAAATCGAGTACTAAAGGAATTTTAGTTGTTTTTGCCAATACGCATTTCCTCATGCATAACACGATACAAAATTGTTAAAAACGTGCAATGCTCTCTTTGATATCCGTTAAATGCTGCTCGAAATCATCCGAGGCTATTAACACATCATCGATGTAAGAAAATGTACCTGGAAGTTGCCCTAAAACTTCCTTTGTGAATCTTTGAAATGTCTATTGATGCATTGCACGGAAAAAATTTAAAAAAAACACAAATGGTGTAATGACTTAAGATAAGGTAATTTGAACCAATTCCGTTGGGCAATTTCATCAATAATACTTTTAGCGTCATGTAGCGGACAGTTCAATCGGTGGAGCATAGAATCCTTAATCCCAGGATTGTGGGGTTGATCGCGTCCTCGAGCTGACGCGAGTTGGACTTAGTCGACTTCTAGTCTTAGAGATGTCTTTTCAACTGTGCATGTGATTACGCCATCATCGGATTAAAGAACCTGTTATAGTCACACATGTCAAAAAAGCGACGCAATTTTTTTGTTTCTTTGGTGCGGAAAATATTCTAATATGCTTGAAATTTTATTCTAGAGTATTTAGAACGCAATACCCAATCGTGTCCCGTAGGAATTTTTCCAAAATTAACATAACATAATGAATAAAGCACGCAAGGGTCGTTTTTGATATCTGTCAAATACTGCGAGAAATCTTCTGAGGTTATTATCACATCGTCGACGTAAGAATATGTTCGGTGGATGTTTCCGTAAAACATCCTTTATGAATCTCTGAAACGTCTGGGATGCGTTGAACACAGGAAAGTGCATACGCATATATTTAAATAATCCGAAAGTTGTAATGTCAGCTATTTTCGTGATGGATTTTACTTTCCTCGTGAATATCACCGGTATATTAATTTATTGTAAAATTGTCATATTCTAATAATTTTTACTTGATAGATGACATAGTTTTCTGACTATATGCACAAAAAAACGAAAATTCATCAAAAATGATAAATCTGCATATAAAATTTGATTCGTTCTAAGAAGCTGTTTGCCTAAAACAATGGAGAATCCATAATTTTTCGATCAAATGCCATCCTTTCATGCTAGCAAAGTTTAGCGACGAGCATTGGCTATAAAAATTGTATTGAAGCCGTAGATTAAATAAAAATAAACGAAGAAAGTATGTGGACATTTATTGGAGGATATGGGTGGAGGACAAGTATTGGTTCTTTCGTGAAGCTTGAAAGTTTAAAAAAATTACTACAATAATTCCTACTTAGTGGCAAACACCCAATGGAACTGCCGTTTATAAATGAATACTTAAGAAATAATTACGAGCATTTCTTAATAGTTTATTTTTAACTATGTAGCAGTAATACGTACTACAATTTTATTGATGCCATATTTTGTAATAAATATTTCCAATGATTTCAAAGATAACATAAAAAATTGGCTTGCCTACAGATGTTACTCCTTAACTAGAATAATATATTCTTTGTGACTGCAGTTTAATACCATTTCATGAATATATGATGGAAGATGTTTACATTCAGCATTTATTCTTACGAAACATATGAGTCAAAGAACTAGTTCAACAGGGCAGTGGTCGCTAACTAAGTTAATTTCGAATTGGCAGGTGGACTTGAGTTCAATTTTGATGACAATAAAGTTATTTCGGTAAACCTCCTGACATAGCCAAAATTAGACTATTAAAAACATCTTTTACGCATTTGTTGTAAATATATCCGAAATATTCATTCAGAAACGTCAGTTTCACTGAGTGTTTACAACCAGGTATTATTTTTTCGGTTAAATAATTTTTGTAAATTTTAAAGCTTCATGGAAGAACAAGTACTTGTTCTTCACTGGTATTATTCTATTATTATCCACATAGATTTTTGTTTATTTTTTATTTTATCCATGGCTTCAGTACAATCTTTAATGCAGAGGTTTGTCACACAACGTTTGTAGCATGAAGTATTGGCTTTTGATCTAAAGATTATGGTTCGTCCTTTTTTTTACTCAAACAGCTTCTGACGTCGAATCAATTTTAAATGCAGATTTATCATTTGGATAATTTCTGTTTTTGTACATATTGTCAGGAAACTATGTCATCTATCAGGTAGAAATTCGTAGAATTTAGCATAAATGTATATAAACGTATGCTTTTTCGGCTGTGCAAATGAACACAGAAATTTCAGAGAGTCATGAACTATATTTTTTGGTGATTTGATAATAACTTAAAATACAATATTTAGGCAATGAGAAATATTCCAGCACTGGCGAATAATAAAAAATTGCGTTCTTTTATTGAGATGTGTAATTATAACAGGCTCCCTATTACAATGATGGCGTAATAATAAGCACAGCTGACAAGACATCTCCAATCGTGAAAGTCGCCTTAGTCCAATCCGTTTCTAGGCTAGGACGCAAATATACAATTATTATTTGAACAATTTAAAGAGCTGTTTGTGCAACGTTCAAAACTATATGCCGTTCAGGAAAATGCATCAATGAATCTGTCAAATGTATCATCGATGTATCACTGAATGCTACAAAAGAAAAAGAAGGCGACAGTTAAATGCACTCAATCGCACTTTATTGCAGAATCATGAAAGACTCTATAAAGTTATCCTCGGTAATGTAAGGAACAGCGTTAAGTCCCCTTTTCACATTTCAGCAAAGTAAAGTAAACTGATGAGTTTCTAGTAAACCAGTCAGTCGCCTTAAATCAGACAGGAGTTACCTAGCGTGCACTCATAATAATTGGGGAAAAAGAACTACAAATTCCCTGCAAATGTATCAAAATGGTTACTTGTGTGAATTTTCACGTTTTTCTACAGGAAGTTTTTTCAAGTTCAACGTTTAGACAAATTTTCATGAAGGAATAAAGGAAGTAAGGCCGGAGTGCATTTCATCTGTCACTAAGCAAGCCGCGTCTTTAATTATTGATTCCGATTCACTCACGCGGGTTGAGTTCGTGTTTGATACAGGTGCTCCAATATAATAATTAACGCCAAATTTCCTATCAACTTGCAGCACTGATACTCAGCTAAATGTTCCTAACAGTTATTCAATTAAAACACATGGGTTGGCAAATATCAGGGTATCAGTATTTCTACGTCGTTATGGACTGAAAATTGATACAACCAGAGGTTCCTAGCTAGACCTTGTTACAAAAAAATGAACTTTTATTAATTTAGCATGACAAACATCAATAAAATGAACATTTGACTGGATATATATATATATATATATATATATATATATATATATATATATATATATATATATATATAATTTAGTTTTTAAACATGTATGAGAGTAATATTTTAGAATAAGGTAAATCACATAGAACAAATAAAAGTAAATTCAATTCATGCAATATAGATTTTTTATGCTGTAGGTAATTATTTGTGAGAAACAGAAACGAATGCCTACTAGTTCAAATACCTGTCATGGAGAATATGGCATTTATTGATAGCTGTGCAATAAAAAAGACATCGGTCTTATGGAATATAATAAAGGTACTCATTCTTCGTAAAATCTTTAAATATCCAACATTCTCGAAAATCGTAGAACTAAAGTAACTTTATTTTTATAAACCTACTTATCTGCCATCGTCATCGTCCTAAAGTTAAAACTAACCACCAACGATCAGTCATTTTGGAGAAGACATCGCAACATGGTAAAAATTTAATACATAAGTGGCTTATGGAAGGATTTTGATTTTATTTATGATGTCAGTCAATTTTGATCTCTACACTTATGCATACACGTACACATTAATATATATACACGAAAAAATATCAATTGTATCATGGGTGCAATAAATTAAAAGTAAAAAGGAAAATCCGAAATGCTTCCATTCACATAATCGAATGGAAGCCCAGTGTGCATATAATAGATGGATTTTAATATGTAGTTGTTTATTGTCGAAAAAACCAAACGTTATCCACAATAGAAAAACATTTAATTATTAAACATTCGCTTTTCCTAAATAATATATTCACACATATATAATCAAATTACGCAGAAATTGAAATATGCCTATATGCTTTGAACACGCAGTTATGAAGATTAGAAGAATTAAGAAAGGGTCAGGTGTTTATATCAAGACCGCAACCTTGATTATAATAATTAAAAAAGGGTTTGATCATTGCTTGTTTTTATATATATATATATGATATATGTATATATATATATATATATATATATATATATATATATATATATATATATATTCGCTTCACGACAGCATGAATCGATTTTTAGTACGCCGAATTTTTTTAAGTGATTGATTGCGGTTCATTAGTTATAATTTGCGTCTGTCATTCGTGTCAATCTAACATTTGAAATTTGAAATAAAAATGTATGCTCTTTCCTGATAAATGAATGGAATATTTTTGTAAATGGTTTTCATCAATTATTTCGTGTAAAATAGAAATAAAATATTATGCGTTTATTGTGCACGTTAGCAAAATTTATACAACCTTACGTGATTGATATGTTAAATGGATACTTTTGTGACATTAAATCACACTTGGACCATATTTCCGATCACTATTCTCCAGTAATCACAAATAATTCATTAGTATTTATCGTGCATATCCTTTCATGTGTTTATTGCTCAACCTAGAATAATTCATCCGATGTTGTACGGTGGAAGATTCTTCGTCTTACTTTGATCTTTCCTTCTTATTATGAATTATGTCAAAGTACAATTTGAAAAAATAAGGCCCTAGGTTGTTGCTGTAAACCAGCATGATAGTAAAATTCGCCAAGTATTATTGGAATTACAAATTTTATAACATTTTTTTCTAATGATGATTCATAGTCAAACAGGAAATCCTGACGTCCATGAGATTATAACTTTTTTTCTTCTGGCTTTGGCCTAAATATCTAGTTCACTATTGACGAACATGAAATTACTTACGTCATGCCATATAAATTAATGCATACTTGTTTCTTCACGCAAATTTAAAATAAATAACCATCGCATGTTTCAACTGTTTTCAATAAATATAGTGAATTGCCGTTGCAGTCAAAGAGAATGGAATTTATTTATTAGGATAAAAACCATGCATGTTCCATCAAATAAATATTAATAATATGATAAAATGTACAATAGAAAAAACGACATCACATCAAATACTTACGTCTATTAAGTTTCATATAAATTCCGAAGCAGACGTGCCCAGGTTCGAGCACTGTCCGTGGCAAATTCTGGCCAGTACGTGATGGGTTCCCAATATGAACGAAACCAGTCTACTGAATTAATTGCCTCTACTGGTATACAATTCTTATTTTATACTGACAAATGGTAGTATTTAATGGGTCAGTTGTTTATATCATGTTCGCAACCTTGATTATATTAAATGTTAACTCCGCCCGCGCAACCAGTTTTCGTTTATATTTATAAATATTCGTTTCATTACTACTTCCTTATATAGTATGGTTTCTGTTCAGTACTGACAGACTGGATATGGTTAGTTGGAACTTAGTGTATAAAAGGGATGCCAAAGTAGCTCCGTCTAAGGGAAAAATAGACTAACCAAGTTACATCAGTAATATGTGACTGAAAATTGTGTGTAGTGTAGTGTGAGGCAGGGTGGCTCAGTGGTAAAATGACTAGATTCCGAAGCAGACGTGCCTAGGTTGAAGCGCTGTCCACCGTAAATTCTGGTCAAAACGTGATGAATTCCCAATAAGGACGAAACCGGTCAACTGGATAAATTGCATTTACTGTACTACAAAATTTTTAGTTTATACTGACAAATGTAAGTACTTAATGGGTCATGATTATATCCTGTTTGCAACCTTTATTATAGTAAAAAAATGAGGATACAGATGGTATTCGAGATGAAAGCGATTGCCACAATAGAGTAGTATTTACGGAGGTCGACTGAATGTATTTAATGAATAATAGTCAGCAAACTACTCTACCTTGAATGGTTTGTCTCCACATATAAAAAACTGGCATAATACTGGCATAAATATCGTGTTAGTTTCCAAATTACGCAAATTTAACGAAATATTTGGTTCCAACCTGGCGTCTGTCGAAGAACTTTTCGATAAATTCAATTAAAAGCAATTTAAAACTTACAAAAATCAAGCCAAAACAATCAGTGAATAGATGCACTTAAAATATCTGCCTATGAATTGCTGAGCGATGTGTGTATGAGCTTAATTTATACTCTAATATATTTATACATAAATGTGATATAATCATTAGATTATTATCCTTTTGCAAAATTTTAGTTAAATTTTCTAATAATTATGTATCTAATTGAATTGCGAATATTAAGTGCCAAATATTTACCACTTCATAGAAAAAAATTATATAAACATGCATACTTAAATGCAAATATATGCAAGTTTTATTTTAGTATGAGGAAAAAACATTAAATATAGGAGAAAAAAGGAAATATCGATTATTTGTTCAATTTGATGAAATATTAATTTTTAATTTAATACGAAAACTGAAAAAACAAACAAAATGTATGCAGTACAAATAAAAATATTCGTCAAAAACTTAGTCGAGGATAAATTTGAGCAGTTGAAAACATCCTGCATAAACCAGCCATCGTGATAAATGTATTGATGTTGATTGCAGACCACACACGGTTTGTGAAACTAAAATGAGTAACAAAAATGCCTACGTGAATCAATATTTCCAAAGTGCTGCTCCAGGATCAAATATAATTAGAGGAATAAACTGGAATGCGAAAAAGTCCTATTAAGTGATATTATAAACATCAAATTTACGAAAATATGTTAAGTATTTTGACACTGAAGATCAGTTGGATTTTATGGAAAATTATGGACTGATAATTGATATAGCCAAAGGTGACTTGCTTGACCCAGTTACAAAAACGAATACTTTTATTAATCTACATGATGTCTTAATATTTACTACCCATTAAAGTGGTGAAATTTTCGGTCAAGAATTTTTGCCGTTGGACATAATGTATTTGTTCACCTGACTATTCGCAAATAGATTT
>JAQBSW010010747.1:0-22875 GCA_029291075.1 Eudiplozoon nipponicum | reverse complement strand
TATGGCTATTATGTTAGTAACTGATATCTTTTTTGAAATCGATGAGTACCGGATACTAACACTATGGTTTCCGAGTCGGTACATGATACCAACGAGATGGATATAAATTTATGCTAAAGTTCACCCAAATTGAGAATTACAACTATTTCTAAACACCTGTTAATCCAGTAAATCCATACACTCTGGCCTCGATCGATATCAGTTATCAAATTTCGCGGAAATTATGGCATCATTCAATTAAATATATAACAGTTAAATACTGTTTGTTTCGGAGAACTAATATGTATTAGGTGTTGCGAACCTAGTAACAAATTAATTCAGTTGTGACCAGAAGGATAAACCAAAGACATCATGAACTTAAAGTATAATCTTGTGCACATACGTTTCGTGCTTACTGGTGACTCATTTGTAGGAGTCGGTATTACGCCGTTTATCCACTATAAATTTGCGTGAGAAATATGATTCCCAGATTCCTCACCTGATGTATTTGGATGAAGCCATGCGCCCAATTGAGGTGAGAAGGGGGGAATATAAAACCACATGAAGGTATGGACATGTTAATAGATCGGAACTTGCACGTCACACAGTAGAGAAAGGACACACAATTAATTGGGATGGTTGCAGACGCATATCAATTTTTGGTCATAGTAGATCGACAAGATTGATAAGACAATACATATAAATGAAATCGAGAAAAGACATAATGAATAAAACAGCCGTAGAAAAATCACTAGGGTATCCAATTTGGAATACAGCATTAAATAATGGTAGTCAGCGAAGTTTTCAGGAATCAGAATCAGAAACTCGCTCAAGAAGAAGAATAAGAACACTGGATTGCTTTTAACTTACAGAGGTGGAGGATAAGTAATGCAATATCTCCTATTTTGTTTCGGATTAGCTTATAATTTCATTATTGATTACTTGTTATCTTATATTATCTATTATCTTAGATTCTGTTGGTAGTGTAGCACCTTTTAACAAACATTTATATTTGTATGGGAGTAAAAGGCACTTTTCTTTGCACTAGTACTATTTTCTTTAGACGGCAATTTAAAAAAATTTGACCCCTTTCTATCCCATTAATACACGTTATCATTGTCTAATTTCATTTTGCTAACTCTTAATTTCACAGTTTCTGGCCCCCTTCTCGTAATTACCTTATTTAAGAAAGTAAGTGTAAAAATATGTCTGACATTTGCAAATAGGAAATGACATTTTAGTTTCACTTGAATGACTGATACACGTGCCACTAATTATATGTAAATGATTATTTATCAGTCTTAAGCAAACGCCCAAACACATACACACACACGGACGTGACATACGCTTATCTAGTGAATCGTCAGATTCTGCTAAATTGTTGATATATCACTGGGATGGGTGTACAAATCCAGTAATTTTTTACTCTTCAATCCAAAACAAACGTGAATACATACACACTGGAATGACGTACGCTTACCTAGTGAGTCATCAGTATTTATTAAATTTCGCACTTGACATATTGATTATCACAAGGAAAAGGTAATTAATCTATTCCTCGTCGTGCTACATGTTTCTGTTAAAACTTATCATATAGCAAATTTATGCTTAGCGTAATAGAATTCAATAACTTATGATACACTTGACTTAGCATCTAAAGTAATAAATTTCGGCGACACGAGTCAGTCATTTATATTTCAAACATAGGAAATCTTACAACATCGATCGCGGTACATGTTTATAGATAATCATGGCACCGAATATTTTGGACAATCATACAGCAATCCATTTTATCAAACATAAGTGACTAAAAAGGTTCACATTTTTTTATAAATTAAGAAACCACAACTCGCAGAGTAGCAGGTACTTATATACTTATACTGACGAGTACCAGAACAATTCAAGAAACATGATACTCCATAATTTTGCTCCCGAAACAAAAATTATATGAATACTATAAGCATAAAATGTTGTTTTACTAACGCAAGAAAAATGTTTCATATTTGTGTCGTTCGTAAGGTGCAATATTACCAATTTTTAGCTCGATTAGTAAAAAAATTAATACTGTATAAAAAAATTTAACATTTCTAATGACGTAAAATTACCTGCCCACAAACTGGACATACTGACAGAAGACTGGACACTGATTTCGCCCATTGTGGTACCACTTTACGCCCACCACTGTCTATAACATCTGTCTTAGTTTCCATAGCGTTGCGTTCAGCCGCCTTCTTTTTTGCTTGTTGTACTTTCTGACGCACGTGTTCAGGTGTATCGACCGGCAATTTAGCTGAACCTTCACCGCGCAAACAACGGAGAAGGGCTCGTTGTAGGCCAATATTTGGCAAAAGGACGATCATTTCTGCGAGCCACGCGCCCGGACAATTGTCTCCAGAATTCGGTAATGGCCCAATGTTCAGGTCGCAACGTTTTAATAAACCATCGAGAGCAACAAAATATTCGATAGCTGTAAGTTCTCGCTGATGGTAGCGGCGCGAAATGTCGGCGAATTGTTGAAACGCAGTGCGGGGTGCCGAAACCGATTTTGTAAGCATACTTGATACCTTTTTCAACAGAATTTCATTACGGGAGCTCATGTCGTTGGCTGGGACATAATGAGACTGCATTGAAAACGAAAATTTTAAATAAGGATAAATCTGTAGTTCCTACAATATAAAGAGCAAAAAATTCAACATTCACATTCCGCCTACAAATAATACATATAATTAAGCAATCAATAATTGCGCAGCTGGTGGTAATAATGTTTTAAATCAAGTTTGCGAGCTCGAAGTAAACATCGATCCGATTGTATTTAACCAGTCGTCGAACAACTAAAATGGGTTGGTGTTTATTTCAAGATCGAAAACATGATTTAAAGTAATAGATACGTCTTTATCAAATGGATGTATCTTTAAAATTAGGTTCCACAACAAATTCGCATAATTATTGAACCCGAGGCAGAAGAAATTATCGGCCAAATAACTAAAAGGCCATAAATATTCTGACCTTCACTCCGTACATAGAATGTATCATTTTTAAAGACGTACTAAAAACTGTAATTTAACACATGCTTGATTGCTGAAGCTACGAGTAAACAATAATTGTAACGGAAAAAACAAATATAAAACAAACAAATGAAAAAGAGAAAGTAATGATAAAAAATGGTTTGGTTTATCCTAGATGGAACGACCCAAATGGACAGCACACATCAACGCAGCATCCTACAACTTTATTCAACAAGTAGAAAAGGCCTAGTGAAATTTAAATCTATGCGACGTCGACAAAACATATATCTGAGGTTCAGCTATCATCACTGGTCCATGAGCTAGTTGGTACATTTTGGTAAGTGAGCTTAATGTCAGTGTGGTCTTAATTAACACTGCAATTTGATCTTATTATTTTAACATATATATCATAAATTCAAGTAATCATTCCTACGAATGTCAGCATATTGCTTAAAAATTCCTGGTCATCTATATGGGCTTCGTTTTTCAAACAGGAATGGTCGAAAACTTGCAAGCATTTAAGATTTTCGACCCTAAAGGACCAAGTTTTATTACAGTATAGATGACCTGAAAATCCAAGTGAATTCTACACACAATTTTAAGGCGAAGTAAGATAATATCGTTTCTCAAAAAAATGGCGAAAATTGCGAAGGCTAGTCTAGCTTTATCGACACGGCGACTAAAGTATCTAAACGCGTCAACTCCGTCTAGATCAACTTGCAGTCGCATACTTGATGTGAGTGATGTGTGATCCTGTAGAAGTACCTTATTTTTAGAGGGTATAAATTTTAAACAGAAATACGGAACAACAACTGTCAATCTATTCAAGGTTTCCTGAGCAGAATTTTTTCATAGTTAAGAACGACTAATCAACCATCGGGGAGAACTACGAAGCCTGCATCTTAAGCGTATGGAAGTGAATTTTTCATAACAAAATATATATCAAAAGATTAAGCATAAATGTGGATAGTGGACAGTCTTGAAGGCTAGCATTACTAGTAGCAATATCGAGTGTTAATTCATTGTAGACCCAACGTGATCAGAAAATTTAGAGAACATACAGAACGTTGCGATCGACTGCGTCAAATGCACTACTGCAATTTAGAAAATGAATTTTCTAGGATAACTACGTATATGCCGATATTTAATTACTTGCCTAAAGGTATATATATATGATCTACAGGACCTCGGTCTGGGCGGCGCAAGATAATCGAAGCGAATAACCAGGATACGACAGGGAGTAAGCTTAAAGCACGATCGTTGACGTACAGTCTACGAGTACATCTATTAATGGGCTAAAAGGATAGTCGACCCACTCCAAAAAACCTACATGACCTCCTAATTCCACCTAGATAACCCTGCAGCCAAGCTTAGAACGCTATGATTGATTAAATAACTACGAGTAGCCCTGTTAAAGGTGAGAAGGATAGTCCACTCATTCCCAGCAATCCTCATGATCTGCTCACACCATGCAGTCGCAAAGATATCTGTTAACGATCTGCAAATTATCTTGCCATCGTCCTTAAATAAAATCAGTAGCAGATCATCGTCACCGGCAGCTTTGCAATGTTTCAGAGATAAGCTTTCAGAAAAACCACAAGCATACAATGCAATGTTTTGTTCGAGACATAAATTAAATACTTACATTTCTATACACAATTAGTTCAGTGTCCTCCGTGATTTCAAAATCCGACCATACATCTTTGCCTTTTTTAGCCACGCCATTGCTATCATTTTTAGCTTTGATTTTCGATTTTTGCTTAGATCTTATTTCGGCGTTATTGCTTGATCCAACATTGCAGTCACCATTTGCCTCAGTTTGTTGAAGGAAAATGTTTGACAAAGGCTTTTTATTGTGCGAACCACCTCCAGAATCGTTCTGTAGAGTGGGGAAATCTTCCTTGGATGCCAAATTAGGCGCCACTTGTTTTGGTTTTGACTCAGAATTGTGAACAATAGCTGAAGTGGGCACATTTTGAATGTGATTGAAATTAGGCTCCGGCCGAGGTTCAGAATATTCCTCATGAGCTGACCACAACTAAGAAAAATAAATAAAAACAGGTAATTTTTTAATACAACGTGTATAAATATGTTCGGTGTCCCCAAAATACTTTAATGTGATTATTTTAAAACCATTAATAAAAGACTAAGCTATTCAATTCGCGATATGTTGGGACTTAGAGGACAAACTAATTTTAATAACGCTGAAATTTTGATTTAGGTATCGAGCAATATCGCTAAACAGAAAATACGTAATGTCACGGATCATCATCATCATCATCATGTCCAGCCACACAAAAACCAAATGACTAAAACTAAACCTCTCCACAACACCATTATGGACAAGTTAGCATTCGGGCAAGGCGACATGAGCAATACAGTTTCCTTGCGGATTTCACTGTCACATCGCTAAACAAGCCAAATATAGCTAACTTTGCCTACTAAGAAAGAAAGTTGAAGATGAGATTCCTACTAGACCTCTTTGAGGATTACATCCCGGCAGACGAGTGGATCCTATACTACACAATTTGGATGTAAGTGACTTTAATTGTTTCTGCCATGTCAAAATCTGCCCACCTTGTTTCTTACGCCAATTTGGTGCTGGATGAGAGAACAGAGCTCTATTGGGCAATCGGAATGAGGGCATACGCAAAACATGACCGAGCCAACGAAGTTGATGGAGCCTTATTTGCTTTTCTAAAGACGAGCACTTATTGTCAGATCCAAAAATACGTCTACGGATGTCAACGTTAGTTATTCGTTGTTGGTAACCAACATGTGCTATACTTCTCAAACAACGATGATCGAATGCCTGTAAGCGTCTCAGATCATCAACTCTAAGAGGCCAAGTTTCACTAGCGTATAGTAAGACTGCGCGTACAGATGCATTGTAAACACGACCTTTAAGGCAAAGTGAAATATTGGCGTTTCTCCATAAATGACGAAGGTTCGAGAAAGCTACTCTAGCTTTCGCGATCCGTATTCTCACCTCGTCGGACATATTGCCTAGGTTATTGATAGAGCTCCCAAGATATTTAAACCTGTCGACTATGTCAAGATCTTCATTCTGTAGTCGCAACGTTGTAGTGAGTGGTGGGTGATTCTGTAACGGTATCTTACATTTAGAGGATGCGAATTTCATACCGAAAGACGGAACAACGTCTGTTAATCTATTTAAGGTGGTCTGGGTAGCATGCTGATTGTCGAATAATAGTACGATATCATCCGCATAGTTAAGATCGACTAGTTTATCTCCCGGGAGAACTTCAACTCCATCGTCCTGAATGTGTGAGAGAGTGTTGTTCATAATAGCATCGATTACAAAATTAAACAAAAATGGGGAAAGTGGACAACCTTGACGAACACCACTGCTGGTTGTAAAGTTATGCGTTAATTCGTTGTAGACCTTAACGCGACCAGAAGTATTTGTGTAGAGAGCTCGTATAATATTAACAAATTTAGTGGGCACACCGCTTTTCGACAAGATATGGAATAAAACATTGCGATCCACCGAATCAAATGCACTCTTGAAGTCTAGAAAGACGACTATTGTGGGACGGTGATATCAATGTCTCTGTTCGAGAACTTACCTTAACGTAAAAATATTATCTATACAACCTCGTCCTGCGCGGAATCCGGCCTGTTCTTCTCATGTTTGCGATTCACGTGAAGCGCTAAGACGACGTAGGATAATCGAAGCAAATAACCTTGATACGACCGGAGTCAAACTTATATCACGATGGTTATCGCACGAATAACGATTGCCTTTTTTGAAGATAGGAATGATGGTCGACTCATTCCAGTCAAGTGGTACGGTTTCCTCATTCTATATAGTATGAAAAAGTTTGGTCAACGCTCCTGAAATTATATCGCCACCATCCTTAAACAATGTCGGTGTGTCACGGATCATTAATAATTCAAATATATTGTAAATTAAAATAACAGACAACAAACATTACATCACAAATTAAATAAGGCCTACGATAACATAAACAAAATTTAAGGATATAACAAATATAAAATCGCAGAATGCACGCAAGCATTGTTTTCAAAAAATTCATTTTAAAATGACGAGTGAAAAGAGAATAAAAAAGCAAAGTTACGAATATCGAAAATTTAGAGAAAACAGAAACAAATTAAGCAAAGCTATATATATATATATATATATATATGTGTGTGTGTGTGTGTGTGTGTTCAGCTAAGTCTTACGTTAGGATTTTTATTATATATATGTTATTAATAAGAACTAAGCTTTACATCAGGTAGCAAAGGCAGTACATCCAGTGGAACGGTATGTACATATTGGAAGCTCGTCCAGTAAAATCCAGAGTATATCGCAGACGGGCCTCGAACCAGAGTATATTTGCTTAATATGATCCCGATAAAGACGGAACTTGTGAATTTGGCGAATAATCATAGCTACCTGATGTAAGTTTGGAAAGTTAAAAATGGATATGTTCAGTAATTGAAACGAATAAACGAACTACTGGTACTAAATAATTTTAATAAGCTGGATAATGGGTAGTCGGTATTGTTCTTTGTTCACAAGTTGAATGTTGTTAAAGTGACTGAATCCAAGTAATTAATCAATTTAGTGTGGCATGCATAAATCCGTCAATTAAAATCAAGTCTAGAAACATTATCTTTAATTCGTTTATGCTCTAACCGTTTGCAACAAAGACGACAATAATGACGCTATCCACTCTGGCCTAACTGCTCTAAAATGTGCAGATAATCGTGGTTATGGATTAAATTAATGCTCAAATTTGGCACTTAAACGAAACCGAATTGTATCGAAATGGCATACATAATTTAAACTCAATGCGCAACAATAATGGCAAACGTCTGTTGGATAGTTACGCGCAGCACAGAATGAGCTTAGCTTAAACTTTGGACGTAGTGCTATGCGTTGCAAAATATTCCGTCCCCTAGTCCTCAGGCAATATGGGACGGAGCATGTAAAAAGTTGTTGCATCCAGGACTGTCGTTCCTCCTAGTCGACTCGGGCCATGTACTACCAACTGTTGATATTAAATCAGTTTCCGGAGAGCTAACTAAGAACAAATCTCGAAAAGATTTAGGCAAATTCGAACAGTCACCTTTCCACCGAGAATATGAACACATTTAAAGCCGATGTTAACTGGTCCTGATACAGAAAATTCGACCTTACTGTCGGTGAAGATAAGAACTGCTATGTACAGAGCAAATACTATTGTTTTTGGCGCAATCGGCTGTCGTGGAATTATGAATTTTGTTTTATATCTTTGTGAAGATTTGCAAACTGTACGCAAAATTCTTGTTAGCTCGGCTTATCAACATCATACAAAAGTCAAAAGTGACTAATGTTTCACTGCCATATAACCATAAGAAGTGAAAAAATATATAACAACAGAAATAATATTTTAGACAAACTATTAGTAAGATTAACGAGAGAGAGAGAGAGAGAGAGAGAGAGAGAGAGTACCTAGTTACTATGAGTAAATTTATCAGGATAACTCACAGAAATGAGGCAAACTAAACCTCTTCACAACACCATTATGGCCAAGTTAGCATTCGGGCAAGGCAACATCAGCAATACACATTCCTTGTGGCATTCACTGTATCACGTCATAACTTATTTGAACTAAGTTGTTACTTGGTATGAAATAGATAATACATATTAGAGAATATGCTTATTGTAGATAATGTCAAGACTATTTCGAGAAAAACAGTAAAAATAACAATATTTTAGTTATATCCATACGGTGTTTTCAATTAAATAAATGAATGCGAACTAGTCTGATTTTCAGTTTTACTTGTTTCGATTTGTCTTACGACTGTTTGTAATTATCGTCGCGTTTACGCAAGAATTCATTGCACAGGTAGTGATAGCAATTACATTAAGATTCTTTTGAAATGCGAGCTTTAATAAAATTCATTGTATCCTTCCTGTGTGCAAAAACAAAAAGAAAATTTATCAGATATAAGAAAATTTTCTTTCGCATGGTCTTCTCAAATATCTACTAATGAACATATCTTTATATATAAATTGGAAAGCAAAACAAGATAGAAATATGTGCTATATAAGTGTGATTTTGAGGCAGCATTTGAATTGTTATTTGAACAAACAGCTGACTTGGAGCCTACCAGTATTGATTATAAAAATTGGTTCAAGGCTACACTAGTTGATCAGGCTTCACATCTAGAAATCGTCTAAATGCGCAGAGCAGCATGCATTGACAAAGCAGCATCTAAATGCGCTTAGAAGTATCAGCAGAAGTGCAGACATCAAAATACTACGCGCTGATAAAGGAAAGAGCGTAGTATAATGGACAAATCTGACTACGTACAAAAGATGGAAAACGTGTTAAAGGACAATACAAAATTCACACGTCTAGACGATAAATCAGATGAAATAGACAAGGTGGAGCGCAAAGTAATGAATGAAATTAAGATTTTGACAGATGCCGGTTTTATTGATGAGGCCACTGCACAGAAGCTCAAGCCAGTTGGATCATCTACACCAATAATGTACGGATTACCAAAAACACACAAAAGAGGTTGTCCTATGAGACCAATTTTATCAATGGTAAATTCTCCGTTTCATGCACTAGCTAAATGGCTAGTTCGTTTACTTGAACCATTACGTAAACTACTAGGTAATCATTCGGTTGCCGATTCGTTTGAGTTTGTAAACAAAATTCAAGATATAAATGTTAAAAACAAGATTATGGTATCTTTTGATGTTACGTCTCTGTTTACAAATGGTCCAATTGATGAAACCATTGACATAGTCAAAGCGGTAGAACACGATATATTACCATCGCCGGTGCCAGGCCAAACTCTACGCAAGCTTTTCTTATTATGCACGAAAGACGTACGATTTCGTTTTAATGGAAGCATCTACAAACAGACTGATGGTGTCGCAATGGGAAGTCCCTTATCTCCAGTGTTGGCTGAGATTTTTCTAGGGCACCTAGAAAATACATCATTAAAGAGTGACAAAAGTAAATGTGCTCAATATATACGGTACGTGGATGATATATTTCTTGTACTTAAATACAGGTCGCAATCCCGAACAGTGCTTCAAATTTTCAACAAAGCACATAAGAATATCGGTTTCACGTCAGAGCACGAGAAAGATGACTGTCTGCCTTTCCTAGATGTACTATTAAAGAAAGAAACTAATGATAAATTAAACAGAACAATTTACCATAAACCAACATGGTCTGCACAGTATTTGCATTACAGCAGTTTTGTGCCATTTCAATTGGATGATATATTTCTTGTACTTAAGAACAGGTCGCAATCACGAACATTGCTTCAAAGTTTCAACAAAGCACATAAGAATATCGGCTTGACGTCGGAGCACGAGAAAGATGACTGTCTGTCTTTCCTAGATGTACTATTAAAGAAAGAAACTATAGGTAAATTAAACAGAACAATTTACCATAAACCAACATGGTCTGCACAGTATTTGCATTACAGCAGTTTTGTGCCATTTCAATATAAATTATCAACAGTTCGTGGTCGCTTTTCAAGAATTGACAGGTTGGTTAGTCAAGATTCTAAAGAAAATGAATATAATAAAGCAATTAACGATTTAATGTCTAATGGCTATTACTTTACTTTACTTTACTTTACTGCGGCTGACTCCTTTTGGAGGATAAGCCGGCTCCATTTTCATGGAGTTTCTTGGGAATTTGGTACAAGTGGTGTCCCTCTAATGGCTATCCTGTAATAACACTGAATCAATTATTAAAAGGGAATTAAATATAAATAGACGTATTATAATAGAGAAGAAATCTGTCTACCCAAAACATCCCGTTTAAGGGGATGAAGTTTCGAATGGTACAAAGAGTTAAAAAGGCATTAACACATTTAATGAAGTCAAACTATTACTAGGAAAATACACTTGCCTTTACCAGCAATCAAAGAGAAACAGCCGTTAATGTCAATATCAAATATTATTTACTAATATACATGCGCAAGTTGTCGATCAACTTACGTAGGCCGATCGACCAGATGGTTAATTACTCGAATGAAAGAACATTGCAACTTGAACGCCTGTTTTAAATCAAATGGTGAATACACGTCTGCTATTGCGCAACACATCATCGAAACATCGCACGTATGTTCTCCAAACGTAGCATTCAAAGTTATTACTAAATGCAAAAACAAAAGGGAGCTAGCCACATACGAAGCCTTATGGATAAACAAATTGCTGACGGATTTATGTAAGCAGAAGAAGCACGTACAAGCATTGAGTTTGAACTGGATGTGACGCACGCAATTTGATTAGTTTCTATTTTTCACACTCGCTTTGTTCACGTATTTCTATCTTGTTTTGCTTTCCAATTTATATATAAAGATATGTTCATGTGTAGATATTTGAGAAGACCATGCGAAAGAAAATTTTCTTATATCTGATAAAATTTCTTTTTGTTTTTGCACACAGGAAGGGTACAATGAATTACATTAAGGTTACCAGTTGTGGATAAACACGAAACCTATTATAGATACTTGGGAGAATAAACTAAGCATGGTATAAGGTAGCAAAAGAAATTCATCCAGTAGAGCGGTCGCGTCCCTATTGGGACCCCGTCAAGTACTGTACAGGATTTTCCGTGGACTGGGCTCTAATATATATATATATATATATATATATATATATATATATATATATATATATATATCATAAAATCATTATGAGAATAAGAAGTATACTTTAATAAATTTCGCTAATCATAAAATAAAACATTTTGGTCGTGGAACAGAAATATTTCTTAATATAAATTAACATTAACTAAATAAGTAATAAGATAGCACAACATACCGCATCGCCGTGCCATCTTGCACGTATAGTTGAACCAACTGTAACGCGGGATCTTGCTTCATATTCTGAATTCCAGCCAGTGCAAACTGTATCATTTGGATTACGAGAATCGATAACTGGCACCTTTTTCGGTTGCTTCTTTTCAGCACTCGGTTGGACTGTGGGTGTTTTTTTCGAGGAAGAGTTTGATGGATTTCCTACTTCCGATTTTAATAGACGCTTTGCACTTGGTGACAAGTAGCGATTTATTTCTAAACCGGCAGTATTAACAATCGAAAGATTTCTATCTGGACAAAGCGCACTAAGCAATGAATTTTGATTTAATTCACAATCATTCATCAAATTTTTATTTCCTTTTTTATTTTTCATTTGTTTATTTCCTTTTTTATCACAATTCAGTGTTTCTCCTAGACTAGGAAAATCTGCCTCCGTTGGTTTTCGTTGTGCTAGCCGAGCCGCTAATCCAGTTTGTGGTCGGGAATTGTTTGGTGGTTCCGGTCTAGACGAGGCCCAATTAATGTTTCTTTCTTTAAAAAATAATAAAGCATGTCAAAAAATTTAAAAGGATTATACCACAATACAGAATATGTAGCTAGAGGATGAATGAAGTACATTCATTTTATAATAGATAAATAAAACAGCATTATTCTTCCTGAAGTTAAAACATACCAATTTGCCCCGATTTATTCTCCCCCAGGCGTACCAACAAAGTCTAAAATGCGAAAATCAAGCTAACCTGTTAGTGATGACTGATTTGAGTTATTTCCCGGAAGACTGGGGAAGTCATCTGCATTCTCAAGGTTTGGAGTGCGCCTTAACATTCCCGATAATCCACTATTTGGAGCAGCAGTTCTGTTTCCAGAATTGGCAATTGCAGTTATAAGATTATTTCCAGCAACCGCAGTGTTAGCAATCGCGGAAAAAGCACCAGTTGTGTCGCTAGCAGCACCCGGAACCGAGTGCGGCTCAGCAGCAGGACCCAAACTGGGGAAATCATCCGGAGTCCAGATGACTTGCACATTTGAATTTGTACGATCAACAACTTCAGTAACCCCAGGCTCATCTACACTTATAGAATTTTTTAAAAATGTGTTAAAGATAAGAAATAAAGAATTTAGTAAAGACTTAAATAAACGTAGAATTAAAGGTAAAATGGAGAAATACAATTAATAGACACAACTTTTTTGAAAAAGACCTGTTAGGTTCATGGAAATTAAGCATTATCTTCAGTTTCACCAACAATGCTGTGTACCTACCAAAGTCAAATGTCACCCATTTCTCTCTGTTCATGGAATGCTTCTTTAGTTTAAGAAGCATTCCATATACGGCCACGTTTCCGAAGAAGACAATTTAACCAAGAATGCGACGATTACTGTTAGAGTTCAGTAGCAAAACTACGAGTACCTTGAAAAACTCATGTCAAACAACTGTATTCCAGTTCGTACTCTCGTAGATACCTGCGCCTAAATTAATCAAATACTGTAAGACCGAAAAACGTACTCCCCATTTCAGCTCTCAGTATCCAACCTCAGGAGCTAATATTCCTCAAAAATGATTTTACGAAAAATACCACTGAAAAACTTATACCAAACAGAAGATCGATGGATTCGCTTAATCTAACTTACCAATGATAAATGTTAGTACCAAATTATTTACACAGCGAATAAAATATTTTGTTAAACACACAAACACAAAAGATTATTAACATACGATAGACCAGCCACAAGCATAAATCTATAATTCCCATATCTTCTATGACTACTAATAAAATAAGCTCGCTAATTGAAGACATTTGTCACAATATAACCGGTGCTTATTTTAATATACAATAAACGTGTCTTTGTGATCTTTTCCATCAAAATCAATGAGAAAATCAACTACCAATTCATGTAATTCATCAGCAGAAGCGAACACTCATAACGGAACATCTATATTTGCACGTTGACATACTAACGCCGCTTGTCTATAAAAATAAATGGAAATAAATATCTATTGAAACACCACAGCGGAGGTCATATCATGCGATAGATTGTACAAGACAATTTTCTCGCAAGCTCAAATGGGGGCGTTTTTAAAAACTATTTTGATTGCATCACAAAATTAATTTTCAAATTTTTTAATCAAGGTTGCGATCTTGACATAAACACCTGACCAATTAAATTTGTCAGTATAAACAAAGTACTGTATGTTGTAGAAAAGGTGATTCATCCGGTAGACAGCTTTCGTTCATATTGAGAACTTACTAAGTACTGTCCAGAATTTCCCACGGACAGTGCTCGAACCTGGGCACGTCTGCTTCTAAATCTGGTGCTCCAACAACTGAGCCAACCTGCCGCACACCACACACAATTTTCCGTTATATATTAACTAATGTAACCAGGTTAGTCTTTTTGCTTTTAGGTGGGGTTAGGTAGCATCGATTTAGACCCAAAGTTCCAACTAATCATCCCCAATCTCTCATTATTGAATGACACCACACTACATGGAGAAATGGTATTGAAATAAATTATATATATATAATAAGATTAACATTTGTTGCGCGGGTGGTAATAAAAATTATTATAATCAATGTTGCGATCTTGATATAAGCACATAATCAATTAATTACATAGATTTTTCAGTATAAATTAAGTATTATATAGTGTAGAAAAAGTCAATTCATCCGGTTGACTGGTTTCGTCCTTATTGGGAACTCATCACGTTGTGTGCAGAATTTGCAGAATAAAATTAAAACCAAAAAGCGTTTACAAATTGATTCGCCACAAAGCGCCGTTACAAACCATTCTGGCAAATACGAATTAAATGGAAAGTTAGAGTCACGACTGGTGACAAATCTATTAACTTAATAATGAAGCAGAACTCGTATTATTATCTGGATTGACAGTAACATGATAATATTTAATATCAAAGGCAATGAGCTGATAATAACAGTGAATTAAATCGAGAGAGAGAGAGACATTATGCATGAATTCAGTCCACACATCCCTTTAATGTCGAAGATATGTCTGAGATAGCCAAGTTCGTGTCTGTCGCTATGCATGAATTCTTTGGATGAATTGTGACAATTTATTATACTGAACATGGAAAACTGATATCACAATTTTTATCTAGAAAAAAAGCCATGTATGGTATTAAAATAAGTGATAGTTCAATTATTCTGAATCCAAATATATTGTTCAAAAACTGTCCTAAGTGGACTTGATCTGGGTATATTACTTTTTAAAGCACGCAGACGTATCAAAACTTGTCATGTAAGTCCACTCTGGTTATCTTTTTTATGACGATGTTCGTAATTACCACTAACATAGCAAAACTAGCTTTTAAAATTATTGTTAACTTTCTTCACAATATTCGCGAAAAGTATACAAAGTATACACTCAATAAAATTTTTCATAATTTAAAATGAATAAACACAATGTAAAATTCAAAAACGCAAACTAAATTAGAGATATCTTTAAAAAATTGTAATAATGTACCTAACAAAAATCAAAATCAGCATTACTAGTCGACGTGAAACTATAATCTTGACATTTATTGCATATTTTATCAGTTGTTAAAAGAAATAAATATAACGGTATTGAAATAAATGTATGCAGTCCGCATAAAAGACATGACAATGAGAACAGGAATAAAAGGTATCACTAATTTAGCAAACGTGTGCGCCCTTGAAGTTTGTTTCATCAAACACCACAATGCTATGGAAAAAATGAGGTAGGACAAAAAAGGGTACCATTTTAAACTAAGCCTTCAGGTAACTAAAATATTTTTAACAAAGAAAATATAAGACAAATAAACGCATGCGACATAAAATTTTAAATAGCAAAACATGACTTATTCTTACATTTTTGAGTGGAGAAGAAGCTAATCACACAGATTCAAAAATAAAAGCTAAACTAATAGAACAAAGTATTGCAAAAAAGTTTTATATATACCTGCTTACAACAGATAAATATGTAATATATGTAAATTATGGGGGATTTTGCATGAAAATGTAGCTGCATAAAAGATTTTTAAAATAAATTTTGTGAGTTTGAAATAACTACCAATCCCATTGTATTTAACCAGTGGTCGAACATCATAGCTAAAAACCCGTAAGTCATACGTACTGTCATTTCGACCTTCCATTATTGTCATCAGAGTACGACGGCAAAATGACTAGCGAAGATCAAATTGCTATGCATATATTTAGAAAGCAAAATCAGATAGGCAGTTCTCACCTCCAGTAGTTTCGCATACATTGTAATTGATTAGAAATGTCGGCTGCACTATTGCTATATAGTTTGACAACTGGTTAAATACAATGAGATTGATTTTTAATCCAAGCTGGCAAACTTGATTTAAGGAATTATTACTATCACTCGCGCATTCATTAATTGTTTAATCGCATTGCACAAAAGATTCGTAGGTATAAATCAGCACAAACCAAATGAAGTAATCGAGCCTATGTCGCCGCGCCCACGAGCACTTCCAGCACCTCGACAACCTCGAGGCAACGGTGGATTTTGAATGGAAACAGGCATCCAGGAGTGTGGATCACTATTGGCCGCGGCCGGATGTTCAGCAAGTCTATGCATGCCCAGAGCCTGCTCAGTTGCGAAACAAGTTATGCGCTGGCGACTCTGGCATTCTCGGCATAGATAATGAGCTCGTTCGTAGTGATCCAGAAGTTCAGCCTGTTCTCTGTAAGTTAACAAATAAGGATAAATTTAAGCTTTTTATTCTAAAAAACGACCAAACTGAAGAAAACCAAAATTTTCATGACACGCATCTTCAGCAACCAACATACAGTTACTGGCCAGCATGCAATGGGTTTATACGCTAATAACATAGGCGAAAAGTCTCACGGAAAACGAATACAAATTTTTAACAAGCGATAGAATAAATACGGCATTTAAAGCGCTAAGAATGAAAATTTAATGCATTACTCATTTTGTCTTCCAACGACTAAAACGGGTTTCATTTCTATCATTACTAGCGCAACGGCTCTTTAATACTCTTCAGCGTTCTAGAGAATAAGAGATAGCACACTGATACGTAAACTTCGGAAGGAGTTTGCTGCCAACCACGCAGCATCGTAGCAAAACATTTCAATTGTATGCTAGGATCTGAAGTACTGACAAGATATTACAAACGGCGTGATAAGTGACGAAATACCCCCCCCCCCTCAATCTTATTATAAAATGGACATAACAAAGTCACAACCTTGATTATAGTAATTGTAATCACCGCTCGCACAATCAATGTTAGTTTAATTAAATAATTGTTCATTTCAATATCACTTCCCCATATAGTGTGGTTTCTGTTAAATAATGATAGATTGGGGATGGTTAGTTGGAATTTTGGGTCTAAATGGATGCGATATGAGTTCCACCGAAAAGATAAGACTAAATGAGTTACATTAGCTAGTTAACAGTTGAAAATTGTGCAGTGTACGACAGGGTGGCTCAGAGGTTAAAGCGCCAGATTCTGAAGCAAACGTGCCAAGTTCGAGCTCTGTCCGCGGCAAATTCTGTCCAGAACGTAGTGAGCTCCCAATAAGAACGAAACAAGTCTACTGTATAAATAGTGCTTTAGTTGTTGCGTAACTAGTAACAAACTTGTTCAAATATGACCAGAAGGATAAATCAGCGACAGCACAAACGTTAAATATAATCTCGTGCTTATTAGTTATCCGCCAGAATATATATATATATTCTTCATTATATCCATTTCCTTCGAATATTACACAGTATGTTTTTTAGGAATTAGATAATGTCCATTCATTATGAAACTACCAAAAATCACCTTCAAATCTTTTATTTATATACATCCCGGGTTTGCAGTTGATTATGTCGATGGTAATTAGCACAATTACTATAATCAATGTTGCGATCTTGATATAAAAACCTGATCCATTAAGTACGTACATTTGTCAGAGTAAACTAATAATTGTATAAAATTGGAAAGGAAATTCGTACAGTAGACCGGCTTCGTCCTCGTTGGGAACTCATTACGTAGTCCAGAATTTACCACGGACAGGGCACGACTGCTTCGGAATCTGGTGCTCTAACCACTGATCCACCCTGCCGCACACTAAACAATTTTCAGATATTAATGAAATATTAGTAGTTACTTTATGTGGAGCCCATATGGCATACCGTTAGACCAGAAGTTCCAATCTGTATTTATAGAACAGGCACAATGCTACATTGGGAAATTGTATTGAAATGAACATTTATATAATTAAACGAAAATTGGCTGCGCAGGCGGTGATAACATTTACTTTAATCAAGGTTGCGACTTTGATATAAATACCTGACCCATTATGCACATGCATTTATCCGTTTAAACATAGTACTGTATAGGGTAGAAAGTGTATTAGAATTAAAAAGGTTAGAGAAATTAATGAAATCAAGTAAATAAATGGTAACTTAAATAGACCAGCAAAGGGGTATCCCAATTACATGACAAGCACAGTAGCGACGGTACCATTCAGAATCAGAAACTAGATGTAGAAAAAGGCTAAGAATGGAGTAGGATTGGCTAATAAATAATTTGAAATTTCTAAAAAAAAATAGCTGGACTTTATGTAGTAATATGCTTCACAATGCCACTCTTGATCTCTACACTTTTCTCTTAAGTCGTAGATAAATAACTCATTTTTTCATCGTATCTTGCTACGCTATGCTTATTCATGCTTATGTAACTGATCATTTTTCTATATTATATTAATCTCGCCATTTTGGTATCTCAACTATTATTGACTTAATACCGCAATTCTGAGTTGTAAACACTTCATTTTGCGTAATTCAATACTGACTGCGAATTAATTTTTACAAAAGTGAGATATACTGAGCAATAAATAAAATTAAAAATGTTCTCTATTATGTAATTTTAGAGGGTACCCAGATGAAAGAAATGGCATAAAATCGAATTTTTAAAATTGTTCCAGGCGGTAGCAACCACGCCGAACTTTTTATTTTCATTCAAACTGTAAGAAACTGAAATAATAGGTTACAAATAGTTCACCTACAAAACGTGTTAAGCAAATATAGCCTTACGTGCTTAACCGGTTTTATCTTTCCATAGTCAAGACATTTATTATCACGGGTACATTTTGCTTTTTTATTGAATGTGTTTATTGCGGAATGATTGATTGAAACATATATTTGAGGACAATACCTAGATTCAATTTAATTGTTTTATATTTTCTAGAGCTATGCTGTATTATAGCTTAAGTTATATTAAATTTTAATTAAAAACTTACAAAAGGTTAAAAACACTCAACTTGAGCATACTGCGAACAAATTTTTGATAATCAAGTAAAAGTTTTGAATAATCAACGTACCTAAAGACCTCAATGTTACTATTATTGTTGCATATATCACAGGTAAAATGCTTTTCACGCACGTGCTTTATTAAGTCTTCCAGCTCATACACCATAATTTGGCAAAAATCACAAATAGGATGTCCTTTTTTCGTTCTGGGATTCCATTTCTGATGTTTAAGCAATTCATTGCGCTCCATAAGTGGAAATTCACCGGGCAATTGCTAAGTATTAAAAATATATCAAGGTTACTCTGGAAAATTTGATGCACAAATCGCAAAAATACAGATTATGAACTTTCTCAGCATGCCTGTTCAATTCTGCCAACGATGGTGCCTCCAAGCCACACTTCGGGCAAACACAGAGCAAGAGAATATTGTAATGTTTCTGAATATCCAAATTGGCGAAATAGAAGTCATAATTAGTATCATTACGAGCGAGATCAATGTTGAATTCATCAAAAGGGATTGGTGAACACGTAACAATGATCTTAAATGAAATAAGTTATATAATACTTTGTTCAGCTTTTGCCTACATGTGGGACATGTTGAAAAGGTAGGTTCCTCCACGTTGCCAAACCTTCTAAGTTTTAAGGCGCATTTTACACACGTAAAGTGATTACAATTTCCATAAGAAAAGTAGTCAATCTCTTCATGACAAATAGGGCAAACACTCGAGTCAGTAGTTTCGACCGGCATAATTAAGGCACGATGTTTTCTGAAGAATAATTAATCGAAGCGGGCAAATTTGTGCATAATATCAAGCTTGGCAAAAATTCTAAAATATGTTATGCTCTCAGTACGATATACTACAAAAGTTGTACCATGAAGCCGGGATAAAAAGCTAAATTTTTGGACCTTTAAGTTGACCGTCAGCAAATTTCATAAGCAAAATCTGTGAAAAGGAGAACTGTAACGACACAAATCAATCGCCGACATATTGCGTAAATTAAATTCAAATTTATTTACGTTGCACCAATGAGAAAAAAGCAAATTGCCGTTTAACCACGTTTAACCAATAGTATGCAAGTACACATATTGCATGCTATTGTAGAGGATGTTGAATCCTCCGCCTTTTATAAAATGACCTTGAATGATAAATTTAAACCACCATAGCTGATTGTAACAACTTTATTTAAAAAGAATTTTTTTCTTTTTATTTTCCAGAACATTCTTTGTTTAAAGACTTGATTTTTAAAATTGTGCGCTATTTTCAGTTTTTGAGTATCGTGCTTCCGAGCTGGTTGTAGATTTTCGTTTGCTGCATTTTTAACATTTCTCTCCATAATAACGATTACAATATTATCCAATAAATATCTTTCGACACTTGCCTTGTGTTCTGATATAATATAACACTGAGGAGGAGTCTTGGAACAGGTAATTTATTTATTATTGTGGGTCACGTACACATCAAAGCAGATTATTGCTGAAGATATAGCTTTCCAACTTTCACCGTCCAAACGCCTAAAAGAATTGTCAATTTGAGTACCATAATTCTTGATCATGAATGCCGATATTAAATTAGAAGATGTATTTCATTTAGGGCAGGACCTAATGGATTTAAATCTTATTGACACAGATAACAATGTAGGCAAAACAGACTCTACTGTGAATGTTAGGACTTCTAGCGAACTGGCATCTATGGGGCTTACAAATACCAATAGGTTAGGGGCCTCAACAAAATTTGGCGACCACGCCAGTCCAAGTATATTTAGTCTACCACAGTATAAGTCAGAGAAACATGCAAGTTGGGTAGGAGATGCCCAAATGATATTTGAGGCTTATTGTATTGTGAACCCTATGGAGAAATTTGTTGCAGCATGGATGGCATTGCCTGAGAATTTCCGAAATGCTTTGGAAAATTTCAGAGACAGAACTGTGAAAGAAAAGCCGTACAACGCATTAGAGTTATTAATGGCAGAAATTCAACAGAGATATCAGCCTGGAAGAACAGCGCAAATGTGCGAATTATTACGCTTAGAAAAATGGGACGTCAGTTACCGTCCGAATTTTATGAACGCCTTTGCACGAAAGCTTCCAGGTTGAATATATCTGATGATGTAGTCAACTCCATTTTTACAGCTGAGTTACCAGTTAGGCTCAGAACAACAATGGAAGTGTTTTATCAATGCCGCGTTTTGCGTACGCGGGTAGTAGCTGTACACGGGCAGTTACACAAAGATCCGATTTGTCACTATTTCCAATTTTGTTTTGTCTTTGATCGGGTTGACTCATTTTTACTTCAATTGGAAATGCGGTTCTATCACACCTTTGTTTACTGGCGACGTTTCGGTGCCTACTTTCCAGCACCATCATCAGGCAACACAACACTGATCACAATAGCAGATTTAAGCAAATGTGGTAACCTCGTTCCAAAACCATTCTATTTATATATATATTGACTCAACACTATTTTAATCATAGAATTTGTCTCAGTAACTAAACTCAATATATAACTTTTTATAATTAGCAGACCAATCATTACCTCACCTATACCTCATCTCATCTCGTATGCAGAATATTTTAGGGGAGAGAGACAGTATCGAACCTTTTGTTATTTGTTATAACTGTATTGCTACTATGTCACGGTAATCAAAAATTAAAAATGCTAAAACTAAAACCTTGACTATCATATACTGTATTTTATTTAAAGCCGGGAACTCTAATGTATATAATGGTGTGTGAGGTATTGCGCACATAGCAACAAACTAGTTCAAATATGGAGCAGCAAGTAACGTAGATGGATGGAGAGTGAATGTTATATCGACGCTTAGGTGAACGATTAAAGAGAGAAAGATAGAGATAGCCTGGACAACTAACGTTTTTCAAAAAACTAATCGTAAGCACAATGCGAAGTTAATCAACTATTGGAAATAATTGCATAAGAATATTTGCTGATATGACTAAAATAACTTCATTACATATATATCTAAATATAATATCGTAAAACCTTTATATATATATATATATATATATATATAAATGAGAGAGAGAGAAAAAGGACCATTGATAATTATTAAATATGAATAATTTCTATTCTTATCTATATATTTATTTATTACGTTAGTCACACCTTATATCAATATATAAAATACATGTCAATATGTATAAAAACATATATATGAATATAAGCAACAGTATGAGACCAACATCCCTAATCCTATATATATATATATATATATATATATATATATATATATATATATATATTATATATATACGTTTGCATATTTCAAATTATTATTTTATTCTTTTCTTACTGTTTTTATTTACCAATTAATCAAATTGTATATTCATTTATTCACACCTTATATAAATATATAAAATACATATAAATATGTATAAAAACATATATATATAAATATAAGCAACAGTGTGAGTCATATATATATATATATATATGTGTATAGAATAAACCTATCAATCTACCCATAGGCCTATCTATATATCCGTCTATCTATCACATTTTGGTTTCCTCTTAAAAGGATACATGGTAGCTATTAACCATGAATATCTTCTCTATGACTAACGTATTATACATTTATTAAGATATTCCTACCTTACATAAATATAGAAAATATAAGCGACAATGTAAGTCAAATGTGTCTTATCTAATGTTCTATCTACTAACCCTTGCTAAATCGGTATACCGTCTTTTGGAACATTTTTATTGAGAAAAATAAGTATATAGGAAATTGATATTGGTACAGATCATTCGCAACCAGTTTTCTATAAGCGAGGTTTTTTACTTAGGTTCCCACTTAATTCATG
>JAQBSW010010746.1:0-22878 GCA_029291075.1 Eudiplozoon nipponicum | reverse complement strand
TATCAAGACCGCAACCTTGATTATAATAAATGATTAATTTAATTGTTGAACGACAGTTTGGAATTTTTTATAAATTTACAGGAACAACAACGCAAAGTAGAAATTCCTCAGCAGTTGACATAATTTTAGCGATATAAGTTAAAAAATATTGACCGAATTTCAAAAACTTTAATACAGCATATTTAGCATAAATGAAGGCCACTTTACAATTAGTGTCCAATTTAGGTTCAGAATACCAGGCTTATCAAGCCATCTAAAAATTTAAAACATTTTTTCGAACTTTCCTCTTTTCGCCCTTTCTGCGCATCGATACATTTCGATTTCAAACATACTTCAAAAACGCAAATTTATCATAATTTTTCAATCAATTTTATTTGTAAAAGCGTAATTAAATACGAATGCTGATGCTTCATAAGTTGTTGAGAAATTTTAAAAATTTCCACTTGGCCAAGAAATTTTGACTGTATAATTATTATTACAAATTTATTGAAATCAAATTTTGTGTTTATTTGAAAATTCTGGATCATTTTAAGTTTTAATGGACAAAAATATATATATATATATATATATATATATATATATATATATATATATATATATATATATATATATATATAATTTAAATTTAATGACAGAATTTTGATAATATATATGATGCTAGTATAAACCAAACATAGAATCAGGTAGCGAAGTTCATTTCTTCAGTAGACCAGTCTCGTTATTGATGGTAATTCATCAATTGCTGTCCAGCATTTTACGCAGACGGCGCCAACCCTGTCGCACATTACTTCCAAGTTTAAGTCATTTAACAGCTCATGTTTTTGGTTAGCCTTTCCTTCAGTAGAAACCCATTTGGAGACTATTAAGACCTGAGATTCTAACTAGCCACCTCCGAGTCGTCATTTACAACAAACATAATGCAACTTTTGGGCGCTATTTTAAGTTGAAGTCTAAAAAAACGCCTTTGATTATATTTATGCTGTCATTATAAGCTAAACATTGCATCAGGTAGCAAAATCAATTCATCCGCTAGACCTGTTTCGCCTTTATTGAGAACTCGTGAAGTATTACCAAAAATGCTACGCACATTTGCTGCTACCCGCGAATGAAATTAATGAACTGAGAGTATTCGATGCGTCATAATATCGAATACGATTAGATTGAGAGCGCGTTGAAATGAGAACGCGAATCAAACACAATCGGAATTATCGCGAAAATCCTCATACGTAAATGGATACTTCCAGTATAAGTTCAGAAGAATTATGAAGCGCCATTCAAAAAGTGAAATACAGGTTAAAGGTAGCTATATTAAAGAAAAAATGCTAGGAAATATAATAATCTCTCAAAACAATATAACGAATGTAACAAAATCACAATTATAAAACCGAATATATTTGCTATTCTATCAAACTTTTAATCTATTATGCGAAATATTTGATTCCTCCGATTCATCCGATCTTCTTTTCTTTATGGTAACCAATTTATCATTGAATATTGGGCCTACCAATCTTTCAAATCGTGAAATCTTTATAATATTAGTCATAGATTTGCTTCCAATTGGATTTTATTAACTTAATCCATCTACTGCGGTTACATATAGAGATACGCTTTCAATCTTCACAGCCTATAGGAGGACCAGATACTTTTGATTGTCTAGTAAGTTAAAATTTATGAATGCGAAATTATTTTTATGCTACATTAGCTTCTCAATTTTCTTCCATAAATTGGCCGAATCGTCTCTCCTATACACGTAATATTAAAGGCTTCGTATGGAATTTTATAAAAAGTCTTTCGGTTTGGTAGTTTACAACCTAAGGTGAGTGTTTGTTTCGATATGTTTTAAATATTATATTTATCACTTAACACACTTATTTTTATACTCAATTTTGAATTTGATATTACCAATGTCACACGGTCATCTTGCGGTTTCTTCTGCTTTAAATGTGTAGAATCAGTGTCGAATTTCATTATCACGTCTTACATTGTCCTATCTATTAATTACTGTGGGTATTCATTTGTATTAATATTTCAATGAGTCTTCTCAATTCATATTTTCTATATTGTCAAACAGCCATTCTAGGACTTATGAATGTCATAGATTTCAAAATGTCTTTCTTCATGACCAAATGATGAATCGAGGAAAAATGAATGTCGAAAGTTCTTTCGAATATATGTGTATAATCTTAACGTTAATTATATTACCAAATAAGTTATCCAAAATAGATTGGTCAATTGAATTTTAACTAGCTTTACTCAATAATCCTGATAAACTAGTAGAATATCAATAAGTATGGATTTAGCCTTAGATGGGTATATTGGTATACATCTGCATAAGTTTACGCAGACGTATAGACGTGCGTGTGTATTTGTTAAGTGAATATTATAAATGGTTGATAATAAACTGTATTAATGTGAATAAAAATAGATGTGTTATTTTATTGCGCCATCTGTGTTATTGATTTTGCGAGCGTGGGACAAGGTCTGATGATGGATCTGAAAATTTTGACCCGAAACTTCGGTATTTCGTTAATTAACTTCCAAAAAAGATAATAAGGCTAATATTTGATTGACAGTTGTAATGAAACGATATTGTATACACATCAAACGGCACGCAATCTCCTCTTTATCATACACTACTCGTAAGGGTACGTCTTATGCGTTTTAAAGTTTTAGGACCAATTTATTAAGTGGGACTGATCAAATTCATCGAAATAAATTACTAGAAATTAATTTTAAAACACAAATAGTTAAAGTTGATTTAAACTGGGTCCGCGAAATAAAGTAAATTTTTTAACTGAATCTAGCAGCAAGCAGTTCATTACAAATGCTAAATGTTATTTCTAGTCTAAAGTTATTTTAAGTATGAGAAATGATTGATAATTTTTTTAAGCTTTTCGCGAGTATATAAGCAGCATATGCTTTGTTTAAAGCAGAGTTTAGATTTCTTACTTTTGCAGCCTTCATTGAAAATTTTTGTATAATTAATAATGTGTCATTTTGTTTCAATTTAAGCCAAAATAACACAACATTGCTTATGTACATATTATTTTTTGTCAAAAAGGTCAAACTGCTGGAAGATATAAACATGAATTTGGCTTACCTCTTTGTAGACAAAATTCGAATGCTCACTATGAACAAATGATCTGAAACAATTGCTACAAAAGATTGGCCGTTTCAGTTTTTCGACCAATGAAACTGTTTCAGAACTCAAATGACACGTCTGACAACGGTACACAGGGCCGTGTACCGAAGCCTCACCACATCCATTGCAAACTAAACCCGTTTGAATGTTTGCCGGAGGTAGTAAATTCCACGAATGGTTGTTTGCCTTGGAGTCGACCTTTTTAGAAGTGAGTTCTCGCTCCATTTTGTACTCCAACAAAAGTCTGCTGAGTGGGGCAAACTTTCCTCGACAAATCGGGCAGGGCACAAAGTCGTTCAGTTCTAAATTACGGTTAGTTAAGTATAGTCATAAATTGAAGTATATTTTATCTTATAATAAGATTTGTAGCTTAAAAGTAATTTAATTACGGAAGGTTTGATCTTAGGCCTTTAGTTTAACAGCAAATTCCTTTATAAATCTGACATATCATAATCACCTCTAACAGCTAAACTATTTTATCGCGAGAGGCATTGTCATCTTCAGCGTACATATCCGATTGTTTAAATTCAATCAACCTCAGTTTCGTTTAGTCGCCCATTTCTTTTTGTACTCCTATCTTGTCCTTGTCTGTCAATTAATCGTTCATACTAAATTAAAATTTTTATTTCCGATTTAATTGTCAAATTCTAAGGTACGTACTGACGTGTTTCGACCTTCCATGATCATCATCAGTGTACGTCGGAAAACTGCTATGTTTTTCGACGAATGGTTAAATACAGACTTCATTTAACGAATTCTTACTATCACCTGCGCAATCAATGATTTTTTAAATTCCAACATACTTTGTCTGATAAATTTAGTATATACGAGTGGCCCGCAGAAATTTCCAACCTGATGGCTAGCGGATACAAGCTAGTCTGCTCGGGAATGGTAGCATGAACCTTGTCGGGTCTAATGGGACTCAGCCATCATCTCGTTTCCAGTGAAGCCTTGAGTTTGGTCTAACTACGAAGTAACATTGAGTGTTAAATAGATAGTGATGGAATGAGAGCACGCGTGCCAGACGCGAAGGGAAAGATTCAGTTGCTAAAGTGAGCTTTGGTCACTGGCAGATAGCAAATATCATATTTGGTTTACCTGATCTGCGTTTTGACTAACGCAGCATTCACTGTTCCAGTAGTTTGCCTTTTCTGAAATATTTCGGCTAAACTTATCGAAAGCATTCATCAGTCAGCTTTTCCTCACAAGTTTAACAAATGAAACAAATGAACTGTTATTTCCTCTAGCCATGATATTTATACTTCAGACTGACCTTTCACTAGATATTCGCGTGTCACTTGTGTGTGTTTGTGCATTTTCTAACTGTTATTTTCATCTAACTAATTGAGACTAGAGTGGCTGGACAAGAATTTATGACGTAACTGAGATTGCCCTCACTCTTTCTGGTGGGGGGAGACCAATAATTCAGAAACACTCGTCAGAAAAATATGCCATTAGTGATAAATCTAAATCTCCGAATGACAAATGCATGCGCTAAATTTTAATTCAAACCCATCCGGTTGTATTCAAAATAGACTAGTTAATAACATTTATTGTCATACCATCAAACAGGCGCACGCCACGCATATACATGTGTATTTGTATACATAACTAAAAAACTCAGTTAAAATATAATTGATACACATGTACGTATATCTAAATGAAACTGCAGTCAATAGACATTAATTTGCCCTTTGTACGCGTCAGACAAATTATTACTTCTAAATATTGTATTATTAGAATAATCTCAATAGGTAGGGGGGGCAAGACACAAAATTAGTGTTAAAATTACTAAGAGTTTTAAAATCAAAAGAGCAGTTAGAGATAAAATTTAGAAAGACTTTATTCTTAATAATTATTATTCATTACTTGAACAATAAGCCCACTAATAAGTGAATCTTAATCCGATGTTCCTAATCTTTTACTGGAGCTAGATTCAGTTTCCAATTCATGCAAACGCCTTTTCCTGCCAATAACTAATACGGTATTCCAAATCGAACCTAACGATTTTTCAACAGCTGTTTCATTCATAATATTATCTCTAGATTTAATTTCGGTAGATTCTCTAATCAATCTCGTCACCCTATTACGACTACATATTGCTATGACATCGAGTCAAGCTAAGTGGCGATCTTGTTACAGATTTCTAGTAGAATCTTCTTCGTAACTTTCTTTTCTTAGTTGGGCATAGTTAACCTCGAAGTGGGACTGTACTTATAACGTTATACAGTGAAAACCGCAAGAAAGCTGTATGTCCGATGTTGCCTTGCCTCAAAGTTGACCATAATGTCGTTGTGTAGAGGTTTAGTTCGCCCCACTTTTGCTTATAAACAAGACAAGTATACTCATTGTAACTAGATACTCCCACTCATATATCTTTCTCTAATAATTTTGGTGCCTTAATTATTAGTTTTTTTTAAATTTCTTGGTTTATTTCTTCTTATGGTTATATGACAGTGTGACATTAGTTACTAGTGATGATGATAAGATACGAAATAACCGACATGCAAAAATAGTAACCACCTTCGAAAGATTTCTTTGCAAAATATTCCTTATAAGTTAATCAAAAAGTGCAGCAAACCACAGAGAAACATAGCTTATATTATAGATAAAATAAATTCCCAACTTTTTCGACGGAGATAATAAAATATTATTTAATGACAAATGCCATTTGGTTCCATAACTGAAGAGACGCAAATCACAACTAAGATTGTGTACAGGTGTGCTGATGTGATGGTGAATAGAAAGTGTACATTGTTGATAATGCTAACGTGAATTATAAAAAAAATTAGGAATACATCCAGCAGACTTAAAACTGGCGGCGTACAAGAGACTAGGATTTAAAAAAGGAAATGAAAAAGGAATGGATTTATGACACTTTTCTGTTCGGTAGAACACTTTTATTACAAAAACAAACCATTGAACCGAAGTTATTATGACGCAAATAAGTAAAATAACAAAAGTTAAATGCTCCTGGAATCAGAAAATCATAAACAACAATCGTTCAATTTCCTTAAGAAAAATTCAAATAATATTGAGAGAAAAACGACGCTCTTGGTAACACAGATGAAAGAAGAATGCGGAAAAATGGAAAAACACAACTATGCTATCAATGTAGAATATCACTCAAACTAAACTAAACTCATTTTGCTTTTGAAAGACACTCCTCATAAAAGCATTCTTAGATTATGCGTGTATGTGAAATGAGTTTTCATTGGGCTAAATTTAGCTTTGTAATCAAATTCTTAAAATGTGACAAGTTAGAAAAAAATAAGTTACAGCCGTGCCACCAATGTACAAATGCAATTAAAAAGAGATATCATTGCTAATCTAATAATGGTTTATGATTTTGTCAAAGTAGATCAAATATATGTTATAACATAATATATTTGAAACAACGCCTATTATTATCCTCAAAAGTAAATCAGTGACCATTCAGTGGAGAGAAAACAAAATCCTTCAACAGATGGAAGAAAATTTGTTCGTGAACATTTTTGTTTGATTTTACCATCGTATTTCGATTTAAAAACAAGTTAAACTTCACCTTGTGCATGCGCAGTCTTCAAAATGAATGAATCAAATCTTTACTTGGATGTTGCGATGCTACCTGCGTATGCCAATGACAGAAATGAAGCAAACGAATGAACAAAAGCTTTCATGAGTTTGTGTTTTGAGGTTTTGGATAAGTGTGTTAATTAATATGTGTTTTTGTTTTTCCTCGATTATTAACATATCGGTGTTGGTTTTGTATCAGCCAGTTGCTTTTCAATGATCAGCATGACGAAAGATTACTGACAGTTTATTCGTTTATGTAATTTAACGAACAATGGTTGCGCGGGCAATGATAACAAATATTTGAATCAAGGTTGCGATCTTGATATAAACACCAGTCCCATTATATACATACATTTGTCAGTTTATTTAAAGATGAGGACCTCGATGTAAATAATTGTTATACAACACTTAGTATATACCACCAAATTTATGTATATAATGGGACTGGTGCCCATATCAAGGTCTCCACCTCGATATAAATAAATAAACGTGCTCGTTTATTTTTCGTGCAGATTCTTTTTCTTACATGTTTAACTTGGATAAATTGTGAGTGGTTGTAGATAATCATATTTTTTCAGTTTTTTCCAAACCGGTAGTATCACTACGCTTTGCGGAACATCTGTTTGTTGCATGTTGATCTGCTGATTTGAATTTGTTGTCGCCAAAAGAAGTTACATTTTTGATGGAAGCATTATGTGCCTTTAAATTAAGCCAATTAAGCTGAGACTATATCAATCAAGATTTAGAAAATCTCTGTCGATACTTTGAATATTTTTACTACACAAAATGCTGCATTTGAAAAAAATGTAAATTTTTTACGTTTACTCCACGTATTTTAATATTAAATGGATGAATTACTAAATTGAATTGTGCTATTCTATTCTCACATAAAACAATATATCTCTATATATGATTTAATAAATAAAATGTTATACATTATACAGAGGCAATTACTTACTATCATATCAACCGATATGTTGAGGTCATAAAACATGAATTAATACGGTCTAAATATAAAAAGGTTCACAAATATAAAGTACGCCAATGAAGTCAGATATTGTTTGTGGCGGAGAACTACTATATGAAATTATGTATAATGAGTTGCGCACCTAGTAACAAATAAGTTCAATTAGGAACAGAAGGATAAACCAAAGACAGCATGAATGGTTTACAATTTGGTCTAGGAGATTGTACTATCCAAATTTTCCCACATTCCTCACCAAAATATATGGTAGATAAAGGGCGTAATACCGGCTCCTACTGACGAATCGCCAGTAAGCACGAAACCAATGTGCACGAGAGTATACATTACGTTCATGCTGTCTTTGGTTTATCCTTCTGGTCCTAATTGGACTAATTTGTTACCAGATGCGCAACACCTAATACATAATTGAAGTACATATTAGTTCAGAATGTTCAAATAGACGAACATATCTAAACAATGTATCTCATTGGTCTTAGAAAATCGCCAGGGTAATGCCAGTGCACAAACAAATTGTTTTCGTTTGCACACTTCTAGACAACGTCAGTTTATAACTACAGCTTACGAATAAAAAAACATTTTCGTACACCTTGCCTTAATTAAAATTACAAAGCGATATGTTAGTGTATTGCATTATTGGCACGAGAGCATATACTTAGTTATAGATGCGCGAGCAACTCCAAACTTGTTTAACACAAATCTAGTCAATAAGTGCTCTGACATATGTAAATTAATTCTTCTTCAGCGTTTACATAAACAAGGTTGCCCACAGATACCATTCCAATTGTAGATAACGTCGGATTCAGATTGGAGTAGAATTTTGTCTTTCACACTATATAGAGGCAATTAAGAAGTGAGTCTAATTGAAACGATATCAACTGAAAACATATGTGAATGCCAACGCGATAGGCAGTATATTATTTATGCATTGTATTACCTCTTCATCCTTACATTGCAAATGAATATGCATTGGTTTCTTATCGGCTATAAGAACATTTTCAACGTTATTTAAGTTATCATTTTTTATATACTTATCTACAAAATGTGGTTGGTAACAGAGTTTATGATAAGTGTATAACTCACATCCTCAAAGAGTCAGATAAAAAATTATGCAATATCCTATTGCACAATGGCTTTATTGAACCTTTTTTGTATTTCAACATGCTGTCACTGTTTAAACTTAAATATTGCGCTGTCCAGTTTTTCTTGTGGATAACTGATTTTGACAATGTGCCATTAGTTTTGCAACACATCAATAAATGCCAGAGTATAGTTCTTTTCGTTTCCAACTACAAAGCGGATATTTTCATGCAATTTATGGCTTTTCGTGTTTTTTTATCTCTCAATTCTAATTTTATTTATATTGACCTGGTAACCTTACAGTAATGCAGAATTTTTTTCAACCGTTTTATTAACCTCACTCTCTTTATAAACTGAGGCACACAGGATGAGATTACGTAAGCCGGGAAATTTGTATTACTGCAATAAAATGAAAAAGAAAGTTTGGTTGATCCTTCAACGCGTCTTGAAAGGTAATAATAATATCATGACAACACGGATTGTTGTGTATGTCAATCCTGACGGTTTGCATATATTTATTCTATAAATGTTAATTCAGATTAGTGTACACCCATATTTGTTCATAGGTTTTTGTTTGTGCGTGTATGGGGGGGAGTATGCATGCGAGTATAAGTGAATAGTTATTTAATCCGGATATTTAGGCAGACAAAATCCTTTCGTAATTAAAATAAATATCAATAGATCTGCCTTTAATTAGGATACCAGATTTTTCACACTTTGTATTGTGTTAATATCCTGAGGAGGGAACGAGAAAGGACAAGCCGAAATGTCATGAAAAAATCGGAAACGTTTGATACAATAGCGTTTTCGCACAGTACACTTGTGGACGGCTTTAGTATGACGGAACCAATTAGAACCCATCAAGCAATGCAAAAGACAAACTGTGTACCTGGAAATAGAGAGGAATCAAGATTTTACTGACCTACGAGTGCTATCAATTGTCCCGCAATAGCCTACTCCGGAAATAATTTGATTTATTTCAAGTTGTTCTCAAATAATTAATTCGTTACTAAATTAAATAGGTTAGTCATCCTTTTGGTTAATTTATGCATTGCTTTATTCATCATTGAAATGATAGAACTCCAAGGATTACCCTCTTCATTTATTTTTGTTAAGGTCTATGATCTAGTTGTCTGTATGTCAACTGGCCTCAATTGTTTGTGTTTTGCATGTTTCATTCTTCTTTGTTGCAACAAGTAAATTAACTCAACCGAAACGTACCTCTAGGTTTTTCCGTCAACTTAACCTTAGTGCAGAACCGCAAATCAAGCCATTCAAATCAAAAACAATCATTACGACCCCTGACGACCAAGCTCAATCTTTGTCTAATGAATGAATAGCATGATTGTAGTAACACAGATAGACATCACGGACTGCCTGATTCTATTTCCATAATCGTATTATATGAATTAATTACTAAAGTATAGTATGACGGTCAAGGATCTAGGTACAAAAGAAATATGATGAATTTTCTACTATTATAAGGTAAGGCTAATTTACTTAGCACCGTCTCCATTAAATACGGCAAATGTCGAAGTGTGCAACATTATCTGTAAAAAATACCGGATTTCAATTCCTTCTACTTCGGACAAATGCGTATAAAATGACCTCAATTGATATCAGATATCACATTTTAAATGTTATTGTGCCATCATTTAATTAGACAAGCAATAATTAAACAAAGTATTCATATTTACGGATTGGTACAGTAGGCATGGCATACCTATTACAAAGCTATTTTACATGAGACCATGGTGATATGCCACCGACAATATCATATTTATAACTTTCAAACAAAGAAATATATTCGTAAACCTAGACTTAATTAAAATTGAAAGCGCCAGGTATGACATGCCTAGTACAATGTTAGATAATATGAGGCCAGTGTGATACTCCACACTCAGCATAAACTAGAGGCGACCTCACACTGTCCCGTGAATTCTTTGAAAACTTGATATTTAACGCCGTAAACTGGCTTAGTGGTTCATCGCTTCTTCGCCAGGTTACTAAAACGATAATCATTTTTGTAATTATAAATAAAGTAAATTAAATGTGATGCCCCAGTGGAATTGATTTCATTTTGGTCGCAACTTCAGACAAGTGTATTTCTAGGTGCAAATTCGCAAGGCAATTAAAATTATAACAATGATTTTCCTTCAAGCTTAGCAATATTTTATGAAGATAAATAAAATCTCTTATGTCAACAAATAGAGATTTACTAACTCTCCTGGCTTCTACTTTCGATTTGATCACCAAGAAAGAGCCCATCGATTAGCAGATGGATTTACCTAAACGCTAAGATAATTTAAAGTATGAGGCATATGAATAGTAGTTTTATTCATTCAATTGATCAATCTAGCAGATTAATGGTTATGCATTGTATAAATGGTATATAGCTAGTCGAAGCTTGTTTCTTAATATTGATAGGATTGAGCTTTTCTGACGTAACCAGAGAGGTTAGATTTATATTCAATTGATTACTTCTCGCATTATTATACAATACCAAAATTTAATTTATTTTACTATAATCAAGGTAGCGAACTTCATCAAAAAATCTGAACTATTAAGTGCATATATTTGTCTGTATAAACTAAGAATTGTATAGTGTAGAAAAGGAAATTCTTCCAATAGACAGGTTTTGTCCTTATTGGAAACTCATCACGTACTGGTCAGAATTTGCCGCGGACAGGGCTCGAACCTGGTAAAACGGCTTTAGCGAGAGTTAATACCGGGAAATATTTTAACACCTCATAAATCTAGCATAGAAAATACCTCATCGTACAAACAACACATCTGAATTTTAAAACATGCTTTAATGTAACACACCTATAAAAGTAATCAGTGAACGATAACATTGGTAAATAAAAAAGAGCTAGACCTACCTCTGAGAGAAAAAGCTATCTAAACGAAAATCAGTAAAGGGTCTATACATAACTCCATATGACACATGCATTAGTCCATATAAACTTCAAGATAAGATAACCTCAGAAATACACCTGCCCATAATTACTACAGTACTGCTTAGATTATAATCACACTGCGCAGTAAAATTTGACAAAATCTGATATAGTAACGATGAAGGCATACATTCTTATAATCTGCATTAAGGTCGCCAAATACAGAAATTTGCTGCTGAATTCAGGTAAGGTCTCCAAGAAATCTCTGTATTGAACATCTATATAATTAAACAAACATTGGTTGCGCGGGCGAAAATAATTCACTTATTAAAGTTTGCGATCTTGCAATGAACACCTCACCCATTATGTACATAGCTTTGTCGGTATAAACTAAGTATTGTATAGTGTAGAAAAAGCAATTTATCCAGTACATGCATTTGTCAGGTGTTTATATCAAGTTCGCAACCTTGAATACAGTAAATTTTATCATCACCCGCGCAACCAATGTTCGTCTAATACAGCCAGTATACCGGTTGCGTCCTTATTGGGAACTTGTCACATACAGTCTCGAATTTTCTGCAGATAGGGCTCGAACTTGAGCAGGTCTCCGCCGGAATCAGGTGTTCTAACCACTGAGCCACTCTGCCCCATATTAAACACAATTTTCAGTTATATACTAACAAATGTTTTTTGGTTAGTCTTTCCTTTAGGTGGAGCCTATATGACATCCCTTTAGAACTGATGTTTCAATCAACTATTCCCAATATGTCCATATAGAACAGACAGCACGCTACATGAGGATTTGGTATTGAAATGGACATTTATATAAAAACGAAAATAGGTTGCGCGTGGCTCAGTTGTTAGAACACCAGATTCCAAAACAGACGCGCGTAAGTTCAGGCTCTGTCCACGGCAAATTTTGGATAGTACGTGATGAGTTCCCAATAAGGAGCAAACAGGGCTACTGGATGGATTACCTTTTCTAAACAATACAATACTAAGGTTATACTAACAAATGTATTTACATAATCGGTCAGGTGTTTATATCAAGATCGCAACCTTGATTAATGTAATTGTTATCCCCGCCCACACAATCAATGGTCGTTTAATTATATTAATGTTAAGTTCATTACCATTTCGCCATTTAACGTGGTATTGGGAATGGTTAGTTGGGCCTTCAGTTCTAAAGTGGTGTCATATAGGCTCCAGATAAAAGATAGGCTAACCAAACACATTGGTAAGTATATAACTTAAAATTGTGTGAAGTGTGCAGAAGAGAGGTTCAATGGTTAGAGCATCAGATGCCGAAGCAGACGATCCCTAGTTTCGAGCGATGTCCGTGGCAAAGTCAGCACAATTCGTCATGGGTTCCCAATAAGGACGAAACCGGTCTACTGGATGAATTGCCTTATCTACACTATGCAATTCTTAGTTTATACTGACAAATTTCTGTACTTAATGGTTCAGGTGTTTATATCAAATTCGCAACCTTGATTATAGTAATCATTAGCACCGCCCGCGAAAACAATTTTTTTAATCTACTCCCTGTCGTGCAATATATTTCTTTTAATTTATTTACTTCCTCATTTTTACATTCAGCTAAGTCAGAAAACTGATGATGCCTAAATAAAGCCATTTTTAGCAAAAGCAAGCAATCAACCTTAATATAAATTCTTCCACCAGCATGATATTTTATTTAAGTGGCCATGAATTACCACAAATAAGATTGAAACTCCTAACATTCATAACTGAATACATTTGCATTTGATGTTAAATATTCACAAAACAGATCGTCCTATTTATTCACATTAAACAAGCTCTTGTTTATTTAATTCTTTATGTCAAAAATATAACATTCTAAATACTAAATGGCAATGTGGATTATAAAGCATACGTACATATGCATCAGTATTTTGTTGCTATATTTCAAAGTAACATAGAAATGGTTTAATGCTTGTCAAAGTTTTAATTCGAAGAAAAAAGTTAAATGTGTTATTTACTAATGCTATATCCACACTTTAAAATTTAACTTTTTAGTATTTCTTGCTTATTTTCAACTTATTATGCATTAAAAATAATTCATTAATTATTTGTATGCTATCAATAACAATAATAATGTATTTTAAAAAGTCAAGTTTAGTATTCCTATCAAAATATCCATATTAACATTCTTCGCTGCTATTTGTAGACATTACGCAATAGTTCCATAACATAATTGATTTCAAATATGCCTCATCTGAATAAACATATCATTTGTTATTTTGTAGGCCACAAAATCAAATGTTCTACAACCACCATACCTTGAAAACATTTGATTATTCGTTTTAAATTCCAGCCTAAATAAAATATATAATATTCTTTCCATCTGTAAAAAAAGAAAATTTTATTAGATACAAGAACTATATCTTTCTTATATTTTTCTCAAGTATCCATAAATGAATATATCTTTATATATATATATATTGAAATGCAGAACATAATAGAAAATGTAAACGTAGAGAGAGTCTAATAAAATTTCTTTTTTCTTTTTGAGCACTGTGAATTTCCTTATTCAAATAACCTGCGAATTTTGGCCTTGCATTATTATTACTAAATGAACTGTTATTTGTATTGCTATTTTTATGATTATTATTAATATATCAGCAAATGGCACAAGTATTCGGTTTTCTAAATAACCGAGACAGTGATCCTCAAAATCAGATATGGTAAACCTCAATTTATCTTTATTTAAAATAGATAATTATTTAAATTAGTGTAATTAAAACCTAGAGAAAATGCAATACAATCAGAAAAATTGCATTTCTTTGGATCAATTTCGCAAACGTAAGATAAACAGCGACCCTATGTTGTCGAATTATTCGCAAAATATAGCTAAACTAATGTCAGTCATCTCTAGTTATATAAGACATGGATTGCGCGAATGGTGATAAAAATTTTTTTACAAAGTTTGCGATCTCGATATATACACCAATCCAATTGTATCTAATCAGCCGCATAGTGTAGTAAAACTGCCGTCAATCACGTGTTTTGGCACATTTGGATTTATTATGGTCATCAGCAGAGCACGACGGCATACTGACTAACAAGGATCAATCAAATATTGAAGTTCCTTTATCATAGTCGTACCTCATTTAGTCTACATTGCATAACAAATCTTTCCTTGTTTAATTTTAAAAAAAGATCTCTATACTGCTATAGCTTTTAAATTTTGATTGTTGTCTGCCTAGCATTAGTTGAATTAATTCACACTCCCCGAGAAACTAATAATATATTTCAGCAAGTTCTATTTCAGTTAGCGAAAGGGATGATTTCCTGAATATTATCACAATTATTTTCTACAGCGTATAAAATCACAAATACTCGCTTCGTATATGGAGGCACTACGCGTTATCAAATGCATTGCATAAAACATATCTACTCATTATTCTGTTTACTGCTTGCCGAGAAGTCAAAGCGAAAATCAATCCCACATAATGAGTCTCTATACATTTTTTTATAAATAAACAAACAGAAACCATCCTCGTTGCACAACGTAGCAAAGCTATCATCAGTCACACTTAATGAGGCATTTTGGCCTTCCATGAGCATCATTAAAGCACGACTGTACTCTGACCGGCGAGAATTCAACTGCAATGCAAATATAAGTAAAGCAAATTTAGATATGCGGCTCTCCATCCGAGTAGTTTTGCATACATCTTGCTTGACTGGAAATGTCGACTTTACAATTTTTACAGAATACGTGACTTCGATTTCAGGTGAGTATAAGCTGTGTGTCTCTGAACCAAATGCTTTTGGGTTCAATGCCCAGCCGCAACAGTTCTTGTTATTACAAATAGTACATCATTATCATCATCAGAAACTACAATACAACAGCATTTAGAACTTCATGCTTCACTGCCAAATAGGTACGGTAAAAAGAAGGAAATAATAGAGAGATGATAATGGTAATAACAGCAACAGCAAAGATAATATAAATAATTCTACTAATGGCAAAACTAATAATGTAGATCAAAGACAAAACTGGTCTAATAGAGCAAATGCACTTGCTATTTAGCATGATGCCAAATTTATACCGAATATATATTTAATCAACTCCTGATAATGCACTTTAATTCAATATATTATAATGGAAGATCGCAAAGGGAAAGTTGGAGCTATAGGCTTGATGAGGTAGTCACGTAGATCCACCTGAATTAAAGACTGCCAAAAATAACAGTTTAACTAAGATCGCACTTTGCATGCGATTTGCTGCATGAGCAATTTAGAAGAACAGAATCATGACAGTGAAATAAATGTTTCCGTGGTCAAATTTCAGCTGCAAAAATTCTAATTACTACTAACAAGTGCCAAACTTAGACACAACCTGACCAATGGATGGACTGCGCATGCTATCTAATATTATGTTTAGTTTTACTAACAAAAATATTAAACAAAATTCTTCAATAATAACTGTATTCAACATTATTTTCCATGGTTTATTTTTTAATATTTGTGACAAAGGATAATTAGTTAAAACTTTAGTTTGGAAGTAATATCTGCGAGAATTTAATTCCAATTAGCGTTTATCAACGCAATGCTTAGGATTACATGCAATGGATTATGGGATGAGTTGCATATTTCTTAACCAAAGTCTCCCAGGTTTTAATGCCAATTGCGGCAACTCAGATTAATTCTGATGAGTGCTTATTAAGAAAAAAACCCGGTCAAATAGCTGAACTGCATTTCCAATATTACACAACGTTTAATCTGTACCGATAAAATATAAAAATATGTTTAAAATTTCCTGTGAACGTAATATATTTACCTTTCCCATTTATTAATCTTATGATTATATTTCAAAAATGTATGTAATTATTTTAATAATTGTTTTAACGAAATTGTTTTAATTTATAATTCAGTATGGTTTACATTGCTCATATTTGCATATTGGAAATGACATGATTTAATAGACAAACATAGAATATAAACTATTGGTTGTAAACCAATTAATTTAAATGGCGAATTGCATAATCTAACGTTCAACAAGTCTCGCTGTCATCATTAACTTTGATACCCGTTATTCCGAAGCCATGTGTTATTATGTTACTCAATATTAGTACACAAAAATATAAGAAGAACTGTATTAATAATTAAAAAGTAGCTCTTGAATTGTGATTGTTAGATTAAAATTAATTGAAACTTAATAGTTAGCAACTGCTAATTTTAACTTTTTCATAAAATACATGCTAAGTTTATTCAAAATGAGTGCAGAAATTGATAGTAATTAAAATTTCCTCATTTTAAGTTTTTTGCAACTAAGATATGTCAAAAGCCGATAGAGTCTATTTTATTAAATTTGTCACATGCTTCCTTGCATATACATTAAAACACAACTGAAGATATTATTGCTTTCATTGTTTAATTACTTGAGATGTAAGAACAAATTATTTAGTATATTACTGGTTCCTTTACAAACTGAGTTAAGTCACACTCGGCAAAAACACATCCGTTAGTACACAAATTGTGTGTAGCGTTCGGTATGGTGTCTCTGTGATGAGAATCACAGACTCTGAAACAGGCATGCCCAAGTTCGAACAATGTTTTCAAAAACTCCGGTCAGTACATGAAGAATTCCAAATAAGGATGAAAAAAATCTATATAACAGAAGGGCTAGTTTTTACTGACAAATGTATATATATATATATATATATTTGTTTATTTGAAGGTCGCAGACTTGAGATAAATTAATTATTATCACCTTAACAGAATGAAAAAATTAAGAAACTTGATTAACCGAAATTACCTGATTTGTGTTTTTACTTACACAGTATGAATTCCAGTTGTTTTGCTCCTTAAATTTATTTCGACGTCCGTTTTCTACACATCATCACAAGTTTTACAAAACAAACTAATGAAGCAAGCGCGATATTTCCTCTGGCCATATCATTTATACTTCATTAGATAGTTGCTTGTCACGTGTGTGCGTATGTGCACATCCATAACTGTTAAGTTCATCCAACTATGTGAGAGTGCGGCATGATGGCTCAAGGGTTAGAGCACCAGATTCAGAAGCAGACGTGCCCAAGTTCGAGCTCTGTCCGCAGCAAATTCTGGCCAGTACATGATGAGTTTCCAATGAGGACAAAACCGGTCTACTGGATGAATTGCCTTATCTACACTATACAATTCTTAATTTATACTGACATATGTGAGTAATTAATGGGTCAGGTGTTTATGTCAAGACCGCAACCTTGATTATAATAATTGTTATCACCACCCGCGCAACCAATGTTCGTTTAATTATATAAATGTTCATTTCAATACCACTTCCCCGTGTATTGTGGTGTCCGTTCAGTAATGACAGATTGGGGATTGTTAGTTGGAACTTTGGGTCTAAATGGATGCCATTTGAGCTCCATCTAAAGGAAAAATAGATTAACCAAGTTACATTAGTTAGTATATAACTGAAAATTGTGTGCAGTGTAGTGTGCGGCATCGTGACTCAGTGGTTAGAGCACCAGATTCCGAAGCAGACGTGCCCAGGTTCGAATCCTGTTCGCGGCACATTCTGGCCAGTACATGATGAGTTCTCAATAAGGACGAAACCGGTCTACTGGATGAATTGCCTTTTATAAACTATACAATTCTTAGTTTATACTGACATATGTAAGTAATTAATGGGTCAGGTGTTTATATCATGATCGCAACCTTGATTATAATAATTGGTATCGCCGCCCGTACAACCAATGCTTGTTTAATTATATAAGGGAGACTTGTGTGGCTGAATATGAATTTATAAATTATATGCGTTAGAATATTTGATTTATACACTGCATGTGAAATGATGTGACTGAGGTCGCACTCACATTTTCAGATAAGGCAAGACCAATAAATCAGAAAAACTCATCATAAAAATGTCATTTTTAATTATTACATTAGAAATCCGAACGACACATGCACGTGTTAAATTTTATTCAAGCCATTCAGTTTGTACTCTGAATAAGCTTGTTTAATAAAAGTTACTGGCACAGGATTACATAGGCGCACGTCACGAATGTGGATTCGTATGTGTAGAATAACAAAAAAGATTCAGGTAAATTTGGTTAATAAATATGTACGTACATCTAAATAAAACTTCAGTCAATAGACATTAATTTACCCTTTACATGCGTCAGACTAACTATTTTTTCTTAATAGTGCAATGCTGTATTACTAGAGTGATTTAAATAGATAGGGTGGAGGGAAAGGTAAAACAAATATTATTCAATAAAATAAGAAGCTTTATTACTATATGAAATAAAATAAGATCGCAACCTTGATTATAATAATTGTTATCACCGCCCGTGCAACCAATATTCGTTTAATTATATAAATGTTCACTTCAATACTACTTCCCCATGTAGTGTGGCGTCTGTTTAGTAATGATAGATTTTGGATGATTTGTTGGAACTTTAGGTCTAAATGGATACCATATGAGCTCCACCTAAACGAAAAATAAACTAACCAAGTTACATTTGCTAGTATATAACTGAAATTGTGTGTAGTGTAGTGTGCAGCAGGGTGGATCATTGGTTAGAGCACCAGATTCCAAAGCATGCGTAGCCAGGTTTGAGCCCTGTTTGCGGCAAATTCCGGCCAGTACATGATGAGTTCCAAATAGATAATGTTTGGAAATTTTACTAGGAGGGATTCAGCTGACCAAAGTGAAATGCCATCGGTAATGGACCGTTACAATTACGAAAGTCCTAATGAGTGTTTCATACACTCAGACTGATACGATCTCGAGGGATTTACGGTAGTTTATAGGATGTATACCCCTACATAATTTGGCGACCACGACAGATAACCGTTTACAGGGAGGTCTAAATACAGTTAAGAAATACAAAATTATTTATGCCATACAAGTCGCCTGTACGAGCTACGATTCTAGGATGCTTGATGGAAAAATAAATGTTATTACACAAGAGATTCTTAAATAAGCAATTCAATAAGGATTTAGCAAACTAAAACAGTTAGTAAGTGGCGAGATTAACATAATTAAACGAACTTTGTTTACGTCGGCAGTGAAAACAATTAATTTTAATCTAAGTTGCAATTTTGACAAAAACATCTGACTCATTTTATACATACATTTATCAGTAGAAAATAAGTAGTTTATAGTGTGAAAAAATCAATTCATCAAGTAGATCGGTTTCATCCTCATAGAAAACTCATCACGAACTGTACAGAATTTGCCGCGGGTGGCGTTCTAACGTGGGCATGTCCGTTTTTGAATCTAGTGCTCTAACTACTGAACCACCCTGCCACACACTACACATAATTTTTAGTTATATATTAACTAATGGTTTTTGGTTAGCCTTTTATTTAGAGAAGAAGTGTGGCAATGTGGCTCAGTAGTTAGAGCACCAGATTCTACAGCAGACATACCCAGGGACGAGCCTTGTCCGCGGCAAATTCTGGACAGTAGGTGATGAGTTCCCAATAAGGACGAAACCGGTCGAGTGGATGAATTGCCTTTTCCACACTATACAATCATTAGTTTATAATTATAAATGTATGCATATAATGGGTCAGGTGTTTATATCAAGATCGCAACCTTGATCAAAATAAAGTGATGAGATTCGTTTATAATGGAGATCTTAAGGTATCGCTGAATTCAACAACCAACTATTTTTAATTCGAGATATGTTCAAGTAGTCAATTTTCTAATTGAAGCAGGTGCAGATATGACCAAAGTGTAGTCAGACAGTGGAAATATAGGACTCCATATTCGATTATCATTTATGAGCACGTATTGTAGTTCTATATAAGTCGAGGACATGAAGGAATGGCAGGGACATTATGACAGAAAATCATCCTTCAAGTAAAATCTTCTGGTGGCTAACGTGAATAATACCACAAATGGTTCCTCAGACTAGAGCCATAGGCATATATATGCGGTTGCTTATCGTAGAGAGATTGATCCAATATTGGCGAATCCAATCTGTTTTTCCTCAAACCACACATGGCGATTTATTTCGCCGATGAAGTTGGGAAACTCCATAATGTGTTTTCAAACATACAGCGCGATTTTGTGAGATAATGTAAAATTTGCTATAGAGCAGTTCATGTTACTGCGTGTAAGTCTACTGATCGATTTAGTCAAGTACACAGCTTTTCTACAGTGATAGCGACAATGTTTAATCGACATAGAGCACAGTTGAGTTTGTTGCGTTCGTCCTTAGAGATAAAAATATATCAACTAAAACCAACCAAGTCTATAAGTGTTAAGTTAAAGTGCTAAATGTCCTCCGATTTTGAACTGGCATTGCTTGTCTACATGCATGCGAGGAAGATTTGCACGTCTGCACTTGAACAAGGAATGACCGAGAAAGTAGTAATTGAAATAATTAGAAGCAAGGACTGGATATATTTAGTTCGTTGCGTTCTAAAATTTGTCAGGATAGATCAAGAACAAGGAATGACCGAGAAAGTAGTAATTGGAATAATTAGCAACAAGGACTGGATATATTTAGTTCGTTGCGTTCTAAAATTTGTCAGGATAGATCAAGATACCAACAGGCTTAACCAGTGAATAGTTGAACTTCAGAGGCCGTATTGGACTTGCAAGTACTAACATCAGGAATTCAAGTAAAAAGGAAGCCCTACAAAAATAATCCAATGGAAAATATATTAGTGTAGTGGAGAAAACACAAGTAAAAAGAATGATCCGTAAATGTGCAGAAGAGGTTTATGACTATGTACAGTCGCCTTCTAAAATAAGATGGTGTATATGAAGAATAAGTAAATCCAAATACAAAAAAAAATTAACAGTTTGTATTTGCGCTTTAATTATCCATTTTTTGTTCATACAAATATTGTATGAAGGAAAAAATTTGTAAAGTATAGTAATAATTTCTAGATTATACTTTGTTTAAAGCATTTGTTGCATTTCATGGTTATGTTTTACTCATTTTCAATTTTCGTATTTTTGTTTTTCTGTGTGATCTTGATTTTTGAGGTCAAGGTAAGCTCTCCGGTCCTTAACCTTATCCATTCCCTAATAAATTAACACGACTTATTCAATACACTTTTTTTCTGCCATAGGTAATGCTTTCTATTTAATGTATGAATCGAGAAACCAATGGCACAGGTATTTAATGCGATTTTGGCTTTGCACTTATATTGTCGCTTTGTATGTCAATTGTACATCAGTGCACGATTTCGGTGCATATTCCTTCCGGGTTGACAACTAAAAAATCGTTCGCGCAATTTGTTTTTATGTGGATGCAGGTCTCAAATAGTGAGAGTCTGCGAGACGTGAAGAATTTAGTAATATGGGTTCAGCTGACCAAAGTAGAATGACATCCACGATGGACCTATCCAAGTGCAGTAGAGTTAAAGATTGTTCCTTACAATCAGACGGACACGTCTCTGTCAAAAAAGAGGTTCACGGTAGATTATAGTACACGAGCATCTATATTTTCAAATAACATTTATACTACATAAGATATCAACTTAGTAAAACTTTTAATACGATAAAACATATTAAAAACACCTATTGCTTTCTGCTTTCGTTGATGATCGGTCCAGACATGCATACATCGAATATGAACATTGTTTCCACAACCGTTTCTACAAAAAGTTACTGGTTTTCTGCTTTTTGTTAACATTTCATCTTGGCATACAGGACAAACATCCCCCACATTAACAACTCGTTGTTTGATTTTATTTTCTTCATTCAAAGGAGTTTCTTGACATTTTATCTTTTCAGCGACTTTGGTACTATCATCTCTTTTGGTTTTTAGAATTGCACTGATTTCCCGTTCAACAAAACCAAGCTGCCAGGACACTAAAAATAAAAAATCTAATATTACATGGATCATCTTTATTAATTTTGAATTTTCTAAGAAGCACCCAATATATATGCCTACATAGTTCTTTATCTCTTCGAAAATCTTCGCATGTGCAACAGTGAATATCCCCCAAATAGACTTTATATTTTTTATTACAGCCTTCTTCTTGTAGTAGAAATCCAACAGGTCCATATTCTCTCAAAATAAAAATTGTAGAATTTATAGCTTGCGTTTGTCTCGAGTTACCAATATCTGATATTTTATTACGATAAGATACAGATCGTGACATTATGTTACCATGGTGGCATTTTTTAATAGTACGGGAATAATTATGAATATATATTATTACAAACTAACAAATGTGCTCAAACAAAAAAAACTAAAAATAAAATATATTTTATGTATTAA
>JAQBSW010010745.1:0-22881 GCA_029291075.1 Eudiplozoon nipponicum | reverse complement strand
GGCCTGGTAATGCGTTCTACTGAATTGTTCAGAGTTTGAAGATGTTATAGAGCCTTGGGTGGACTCTGGTTGTTGTTGTTCTTCTTCTAGAGTTGTAATCACGATGTGGAAAACGTTGTTCAGGTTTTGCAATTAATTGGCTCGTCTCGCTGGTTATACCGCAACTCTCGAAGTGTTAAAAATAAGAACATTTTACTGTGTAATTTTATAATAAGTAACGATTTCGATTTTATAATATTATCCGAAACTTGGCTTAACAAGGATATTAAAAACCATGAATTTGATATTCCTCACTATTCTTTATTCAGAAAGGACAGATCGCTGGATAAAAGAGGTGGAGGAGTACTCATTTATTGTAAATCTGTATTTAAGGCGAAAATTTTACATACTAGTGATGATAATGCTATCATTGATTTCTTATCTATACAATTTGATAATCTGATCTTAACAGCGGTTTACAGACCGCCGTATGCTACTTTATTTGATGATCAAACATTTACCAATTCTTTTCAATCTATCTTTGACTGCCATGGCTATAATGTAGTGGTAGGTGACTTTAATAAGTTACAGGACTGTGAATTATCCAATTTTTTTTCTAACCATGATCTCAAGCAGATTATAAATGAATCAACTAGAGGTTCGCAATGCTTAGATCATGTATATTTAGAAATTGAAAGGGTGAAATCGCACAGTTGTCAATTATTTCAAAGAATTGGACCATAAACAAATTATTTTACAATGGAAATTCTTGAGTGGCATAACACAGAAACTAAGTTATGAAAATGCACACGTGCACTGTTCCAGAATAAACTGGAATTTCTTTAGAGAATTAAGCATACTGATTGATTATGAGAGTTTTTGTTTCTTGAATACTGATGAATTTGTTTCTTCTGTTTCATCGTTATTATCTGTTTTATTTCAGGCATCTACGTTTACGGACATTATACCGAAACGGATTAATAGGAAATTGTGTAAACTAAGAATTAAACGAGATAATATAATAAAGTGTAGTCTTATTAATAGTATTAAACAAATGAGGTTAGATTCCATTGATAACGAAATTAATTCATCACTGCTAATAATTCGTCATAGATCAGAACGAATTATTTTGGCTAAAATGAAGAGTAATCCTCGATTAGGATTTAAACTCCTCACAGATTACAGTAAATACAAGGAAAAGTTAAAGCTTATACTACCTGTGGATAAAACTGAGTCTGGATTTCTCTGTGAATTGGAGGAAGTATTTGTCAATTTGATATGCAATCCACAGAATGAGAGAACGTTTATAGAACTATCAGATCCTTTGGGAGGCCAGGAACCAGGACTTGTTATTGACAGTGATGAATTGATAAAATTGATGTTAAAAATCAAATCAAAAAAACAAAAAGATCACCTTGGTATTTCGATTGATAATCTAATTCAATTACCCTTAACATTTAGGAATGCACTCTGCAACTTTATAAATAGAATTTTGAATGATGGGAAATTACCAATCGATATATTAACGATTGTAGCTAAGCCGTTGCCAAAAGTTAGTAAGCCAACGTGCGCCAGTGATTATAGATTAATCTCTATTATCCCTTCGTTTTTGAAGATAATAGAACGATTGATACTAGATCATTTAGAACGTATGTTACCGGCTGATTTTGACCTATGTCAACATGGTTTTACGAAAGGTAGATCGACAACTACTAATATGCTTTCCATGTGGAAACATGTAATCACATTAGACGAGAATAAGTTAGATGCCTTAATTGTATTTATAGATATCTCAAAAGCTTTTGACTCTATATCTTTGATGCTATTTTGAATGCGATTAGTTTGTTGAATATTGATCCGAATATTTTTAGATTACTTAAATACTATCTATATAATCGAAGAATGAGTATTCAAGTAAACGATTTGATATCAAAATCAAAACGAGTAACGAGTGGAGTTCCACAGGGATCAAGCTTGGGGCCAATTTTATTTAAAATTGTATTAGCAAATTTGGAAACTAAGATCCTTAACGGTCGAGTTTGCAAATTCGCTGATGATTTAAAAATAATCTTCCCAATTGATCCAAAGAATGTCGAATTCTCCAAAAATAATGTGACTTTTGTATGATTTGAGTAAATATTTGTTTACACTAGGGCTGAGAATAAACAATAAAAAGACGAAAGCTTTAAAAATAGGGAACAGAACAAACTTTCATTATGTTTATTTTCATGATGCTGTTATTAATGATGTGTTTGAGATTAAACTTATGCAAGAAATTAAGGATTTAGGCATAATTATTCAATGTACAGCTTCTGCTGAGAGACATATTGAAAGTATAGTAGGCAGTGCCAAGAAAAGATGGGCACTAATAAATCGAAATATTTTATCTAATGATATAAAACTTCAAATGTATATAATATGGATTAGACCGGTACTAGAATATGCTGTCGCTACCTGGAATCCATTAAAAAAGGGTTTGTCTAATAAGATAGAAGCTGTACAAAGAAAGGTTGTGAAACATATTAGTCCTATTTATTGCACTATATACGTCTCTAGATTACAGTTTGTGTCATTGCAATCTCTGTGGTTTCGGAGGATGTGTTATTGTATAAAAGTTTTCCATCTGAACCAGTGGACTGGTGCCTATATGACTCCGATAAAAAAGAGTCATGAAATTGGAACTAGATCTGGACATATGGCAATATCTCCTCCTTTTGTGGGGAATGTAGCGAGCAAGTTATTCTCTTTCTCGAAAATCTACAAAATTTATAACCAATTGCCGAAGGGGCTTAGAGAAATGCCTTCATCTAAGATGTCTATTAAAACTTTATCTACTGAACTTGAAAAAGTCTGCAATCCTGCTGATATCTTTTATTTTTTTGATTATGATAATAATTTCTCATGGTTGAATAAGAGACAAGGATAATTGTTATCGGAAACAGATTTTATTGAGATTTTATTTCTAAGTTTTGTATTATTATAATTGAAATGTTATGCACTAGATCTTCAAATTAGTTAACATTACATACAATCAATTGCTAGTCATGGTTCTCAATTTTTGCATAATGTTACACTCAAATTATACCTTAATTGTTCCTAATTTGATGATGTATATATTATTCTTTTCAGTCGAACTTTCTGATATTGATATATTGTATTATACAACTAGTGAGATATACCTATCTACATGAGATTAATTGCACAATTATTGTGATGTGATAATTATTTTAATATATATTATACAATTTCCAATTTTATTATTTAAATTATACCTTAATTGTTCCTAATTTGATGATGTATATATTATTCTTTTCAGTTGAACTTTCTGATATTGATATATTGTATTGTACAACTAGTGAGATATACCTCCCTACATGAGATGAATTGCACAATTATTGTGATGTGATAATTATTTTAATATATATTGTACAATTTTCAATTTTATTATTTGATGGAATATGTGTGGTTTGAATCCAAATAAAGATATTCTATTCTATTCTATTCTATTCTATTCTATTTTACAATGGAACATCTTGAGTAGCATAAAACAGAATCTTAATTTTGAAAATGCACACGTGCACTGTTCCAGAATCAACTGGAATCTTTTTAGAGAATTAAGCATACTGATTGATTATGAAAGTTTCTATATCTTGAACACGGACGAGCTTTTTCTTCTGTTTCATCGTTATTATCTATTTTATTTCAGGCATCTCCGTTTACGGACATTATACCGAAACGAATCAATAGGAAATTATGTAAACTAAGAATAAACCGCGATAATATAATGAAGTGTAGTCTTATCAATAGTATTAAACCAATGAGATTAGATTTGATTGATGACGAAATTAATTCATCACTGCTGATAATTCGTCATAGATCAAAACGAATTATTTTGGCCAAAATGAAGAGTAATCCTAGACTAGGATACAAACTCCTCACAGATTACAGTAAATATAAGGAAAAGTTAAAGCTTATATTACCTGTGGATAAAACTGAGTATAAATTTCTCTGTGAATTGGATGAAGTATTTGGCAATTTGATATGTAATCCACAGAATGAAAGAAATTTTATGGAACTACCTGATCTTTTAGGAGACCAGGAGCCAGGACTTGTTATTGACAGTGATGAATTGATAAAATTGATGTTAAAAATCAAATCAAAAAAACAAAAAGATCACCTTGGTATTTTGATTGATAATCTGATTCAATTACCCTTAACATTTAGGAATGTGCTCTGCAACTTTATAAATAGAATTTTGAAGAATGGGATATTACCAATCGATATATAAACGATAGTAGCTAAGCCGTTGCCAAAAGTAAGTAAGCCAACGTGCGCCAGTGATTATAGATTAATCTCTATTATCCCTTCATTTTTTAAGATAATAGAACGACTGATACTAGATCATTTAGAATGTATGTTGCCGGCTGATTTTGATTTATGTCAACATGGCTTTACGAAAGATAGATCGACAACTACTAATATGCTTTCAGAATAGAATAGAATAGAACAGAATATCTTTATTTGGATTCAAACCACACATGTTCCATCAAATAATAAAATTAGAAAATGTACAATATAAAAACATATCACATCACATAAATATGTGCAATTAGTTGTACTGTACAATTCATCAGCATCGGAACGTTCGGTTATAAAGAGTGATAGATTCTTCATCAAAAATAGAAAAATTTAATGTATTATTCGAGTGTAACATTATGCAAAAAAGGGAACCATGACTAATAATTGATTGTATGTATTGTTGATTAACATGATATGTAATGCATAACGTTTCAGTTTTAATAGTACAAAACTTGAAGATAGAATCTCGAGAAGTTATGCTGCTGAAAACAATTAATCCTGTCTTTTATTTAACCACGAGAAAGTATTATCACAATCAAAATTAAAAATATCAGCAGGATTGAACACTTTTTCTAGTTCGGTAGATAAAAATTTAAGAGACATTTTAGATGGAGGCGTTTCTCTAAGCCCCTTTGGCAATTGATTGTAAATTTTGAAAATTTTTGAAAAAGAGAATAGCTTGCTCGCAACATTCCCCACCAATGGTGGAGATATTGCAAAATGACCAGATCTAGTTCCAACTTCATGACTCTTTCTTATTGGATTCATATAGGCACCAGTCCATTGGTTCAAATGAAAAACTTTTATGCAATAGCACATCCTCCGAAACCATAAAGGATGCAGTGATACAAACTGTGATCTAGTGGCGTATATAGTGCAGGATATAGGACTTATTTGTTTCACAACTTTTCTTTGTACAGCTTGTATCTTATTAGACAAACCCTTTGTTAAAGGATTCCAAGTAGCGGCAGCATATTCTAATATCGGTCTAATCCATATTATAAACATTTTATTTTATTTCACTCGATAAAATATTTCTATTTATTAGTGCCCATCTGTTCTTGGCACTGCCTACTATCCTTTCAATATGTCTCTCAGCAGAAGCCGTACAATGAATAGTTTTGCCTAAATCCTTAATTTCTTGCATAAGTTTAATCTCAAAAACATCATTAATCTCAGCATCATGAAAATAAACATAATTCAATTCTGTTCTGTTACCTATTTTTAAAGCTCTCGTCTTTTTACTGTTTATTCTCAGCCCTAATGTTAACAAGTATCTACTTAAATCATACAAATCTAGTGTCACATTATTTTAAGAAAATTCGACATTTTTTGGATCAATTGGAAAGATTATTTTTAAATCATCAGCGAATTTGCAAAGTCGACCGTTAGGGATCTTAGTTTCAAAATGTGCAAATACAATTTTAAATAAAATTGGCCCCAAACTTGATCCCTGTGGAACTCACCTTGTTACCCTTTTCGATTTAGATGTCAAATATTTTACTTGAATACTCATTCTTCGATTATATAAATAGTATCTAAGTAATCTAAAAATATTCGGATCAATATTCAATAAATTAATCACATTCAAAATAGCATCAAAAGATATAGAGTCAAAAGCTTTTGAGATATCTATAAATACAATTAATGCATCTAACTTTTTCTCATCTAATGTAACTAGATGTTTCCACATAGAGAGAATATTAGTAGTTGTCGACCTGTCTTTTGTAAAGCCGTGTTGGCACATATCAAAATCAGCCGGCAACATACGTTCTAAATGATCTAGTATCAATCGTTCTATTATCTTCAAAAACGAAGGGATATTAGAGATTAATCTATAATCACTGGCGCACTTTGACTTACTTACTTTTGGCAATGGTTTAGCTACTATCGGTAATATATCGATTGGTAATTTCCCATCCTTCAAAATTCTATTTATAAAATTGCAGAGCGCATTCATAAAATTTTAAGTTAATTGAAGTAGGTTATCAATCGATATACCAAGGTGATCTTTTTGTTTTTTTAATTTTATTTTTAACCTTAATTCTATCAATGCATCACTGTCAAAAACAAGTCCTAGATCCTGGTTTCCCGAAGGATCAGGAAGATTAATGAAATTGCTTTCGTTCTGTGGATTACATAACAATTTCCCAAAGACTTCATCCAATTCACAGAGCAATTCATACTCAGTTTTGCCCACAGGTAATATAAGCTTTAATTGTTCCTTATATTTACTGTATCCTAGTCTAGGATTGCTCTTCAGTTTGGCCAAATAATTCTCTCTGATCTTTGACGGATTATCAGCAGTGATGAATTAATTTCTTTATCAGTCAATTCTAACCTCATTTTTTTAATACTATTGATAAGACTACATTTCATTATATTATCTCGTTTAATTCTTAGCTTACATAACTTCCTATTGAATCTCTTGGGTATAACATCTATGTGGAAACATGTAATTACATTAGATGAGAATAAGTTAGATGCATTAATTGTATTTATAGATATCTCAAAAGCTTTTGACTCTATATCTTTTGGTGCTATTTTGAATGCGATTAGTTTATTGAATATTGATCCGAATATTTTTAGATTACCTAAATACTATTTATATAATCGAAAAATGAGTATTCAAGTAAACGATTTAATATCAAAATCGAAACGAGTAACAAGTGGAATTCCACAAGGATAAAGTTTGGGGCCGATGATATTTAAAATCGAATTTGCACATTTGAAAACTAAGATCCTTAACGGTCGAGTTCGCAAATTCGCTGATGATTTAAAAATAATCTTCCCAATTGATCCAATAAATTTCGGATTGTCCAAAAATAATGTGACATTAGATTTGTATGCTTTGAGTAGATATTTGTTTATAGAAGAGCTGAGAATAAACAATAAAAAGACGAGAGTTTTAAAAATAGGTAACAGAACAAACTTTCATTATGTTTCTTTTCATGATGCTGTGATTAATAATGTGTTTGAGTATAGACTTATGCAAGAAATGAAGGATTTAGGCATAACTATTCAATGTACAGCTTCTTCTGAGAGACATATGGAAAGTATAGTAGGCAGTTTCAAGAAAAGATGGACACTAATGAATCGAAATATCTTATCGAATGACATAAAACTTAAAATGTATATAATATGAATTAGACCGATACTAGAGTATGCTGTCACTACTTGGAATCCATTAAAAAAGGGTTTGTCCAATAAGATAGAAGCTGTAAAGATAAAAGTTGTGAAAAAAATTAGTCCTATCTCCTGAAATAAATACGCCTCTAGATAACAGTTTGTATCACTGAAAACTTTGTGGTTTCGGAGGATGTGCTATTGCATAAAAGTTTTCCATCTGAACCAGTGGACTGGTGCCTATATGAATCCGATAAGAAAGAGTCATGAAGTTGGAACTAGATCTGGACATTTGGCAATATCTCCTCCTTTGGTGGGGAATGTTGCGAGCAAGTTATTCTCTTTTTCGAAAATCTACAAAATTTATAATCAATTGCCAAAGGGGCTTAGAGAAACGCCTCCATCTAAGATGTCTTTTAAATTTTTATCTACTGAACTAGAAAAAGTCTACAATCCTGCTGATATTTTTTATTTTGATTATGATAATACTTTCTCATGGTTGAATAAAAGAGAAGGATAATTGTTATCGGAAACAGAATTTCTTGAGATTTTTATTTCCAAGTTTTGTATTATTAAAATTGAAATGTTATGCCATATTTCATCATGTTAGTCAACAATACATTCAATCAATTGCTAGTCATGGTTCTCAATTTTTTTGCATAATGTTAAACTCGAATTAAACCTTAATTTTTCCTGTTTTTTTATGTATCTATTATTCCTTACAGCCTAACTTTCCGATATTGATATTTTGTACAGTACAACTAGTAAGATATACTTATCTACATGAGACTAATTGCACATTTTTATGTTATTTAATAACTTTTTTTATATTGTACATTTTCCAATTTTATTATTTGATGGAACATGTGTGGTTTAAATCCAGATAAAGATATTCTATTCTATTCTTAATTCGCCGCGCTTAAATAGCCTTGAATGGGCAGCTTACACACCATTGGTCAACGGCAAATTTCGGCTGTTTCTCAGTGGTGCCGCGTAAATTGAATTGAATTTTATTTACGCAATGTTTCGGTGAAATTTTTTGAGTTGTTACAGTATTATTTATGTTTTAACATGCTATGGTAAAAACTGTAAGGAATTGTCGCTAAGACTAATTTTTAATTGTCGGCTCGCGTGACTGAGCTACTTTTAGTAAATAATGCAAAACTTATTGTTCTATTTTCAAATGCTGTTTTCAGATATTAATGATTTTAATTACTTTTTTAATTGAAAATATTTATTTCTGTTTTTTTAATATAGTGCAAAGATTCACAGTAATAATGATATATGTAATTATGAAATTAATAATAGCAGCTTCAATCTTATAATCAGGGTGCCGTAATTGGTTATTCTTCTGCGTAATAGCCCGTCATGGCAAAGAAAGGGAAAAAAACAACAAAAGGAGGTGGAAAAGGAAAGAAAGAAGCAGGGAAAAACCAAGGAAGTCCTATTTCAGAGGCTAAAAGGAAGAAATTAGAAGATATTAAAAATATCGCTAAGACTAGTGCAGCTTTATGGCAGTTTAGAATTGAATCATCTGAGAAGGAACGTAAAGAATATTGGTATATATTCTATTTTTAGGTATTGCAGTGATCATTTAAAAACTTATGCTTTGAAAACACAGGAGATGCAAGAATTTTTATATCGAACAGAAAGGGACACCATTGACGTGATCGCTTTTCTAAAATCAGAAGACGAAAAAAAGGCTTTAGAGGTAAGAAATATACTTATCAACTTTTAAAATGGTTCAAATAAGTAAATAATTACACTAACAATATTTTTAATAAGCATCAAGCACAATTTTTTATTAGTGTGTCCAACGTAATTAGAATGTTGAATTTCTCATTCCTTTCATCAACTTCTCTTAGAATAAATGTCCTAAGTCATTCAGTCAACTTCTCTGCATCCCTACAAATAATTCTGTTATAGAATAAAATAGAACATCTTTATCCATTATAGCTAGCTTTTTTCCGCATTTTGCTTGTGCGGGACAATTGATAGCATTCGTCTATCGGTATAATCGTGAATCCTTTACATTTGCAGGTGCACAGTTGGTGTTTGGCATTGATTGATGAGTTCTCACTTGTCCCTTCATTATAAAGCCGCCCATCAGCTGCTTGTCTGAGAACGACGTTGGAGACAGATTTTCTGATTTTTTGCTGAACTTTCGAGGCCTCATTTCCAATCCCATCTTCAAGTTTGACACCATACTCACAGGAAAAAGGCACAAATTGTGGCAAATGTTGCATTCTCATTCAATAAAGATCTATATATATATTTTATTGGATGCCCTAATATCCGGTCTTCATACGTATTCTCTTATACTCACATGTATAAATAATAATCCACCTCAGCCCCCACGCACACAACTACCTATACGTTTAAATATAATCGGATGTTGGTTGGGTGTTTCTTTAGGTAATTGGTTGTATAGTGTGATTTGTGTTGAGAGTAGTAACATATTTTGAAATAAGTTGTTAAATCAAGAGATATAATTTTTGTAATCACACATTCCAGTTTCTCTAGAGATTTATATATATATATATATATATATATATATATATATATATATATATATATATATGTATCAGGCTTAGCTGGGACTGTCTGTAATGGTGTGGTTGGAGGAGGAAGTGGTGGGAGGGAATCGCTGGCTCAAGCCGGGTCGTATGGTATTTCATTGTCGGTTTCAGGACATCTGCACCGGTCGTGATAACGACTTTACTTAAGGATTTGTTGCTGGCCCTGGAGATTGGAGGAGGATGGCCGTTGGTGGAGGTCTTTATGTGGCGTGATCTGCCACGACGACGTGGTAAAGCTTGCGCTTGTTGGGTGGGAATTGTCTCGCTGTTTGAGCTAGTGGTGAAGGGTAGCCCTTCGAATCGAGATGTAGGTAGCATGATGGGTCCAAAGGAAGGAGCATCACCGGGAATGCCTCCGTAAAATGATCGGTGTTTCTTTGGGCTGCTGTAGCCAGGATAGGTATGTCTGGTTTCGGGAGAGGGAGCAGTCTCCGGCGAAGAGTTCCGAGCTTGGTCTGCAGTCCTTTGTTGTAAAGTGTAATCACACTTTAATTTGACTTTGCCTGTCGATATTAAGGGTGATCGAGATTTCGGTTGACTGTGTTCGTCGTTGGACAGCCTTTTGTGGGAACAGACCACAAAAGCATGACCTTTGCCGCAGGAGACCATTTTGAGATGATGGAAGTTGTCTGCCAAATGACTGATTAAATCTGAAGCCAGGCTATCCTTGGAGAGTGGTGAGAGCGGAGATCAGAGGAAGAGATTTCGTTTACCGTGATTTCTTAAAGCAACCTCCCGTGCAACACCGTTCAAGAGATCATGAGCTTGGCACAACAAATGTGGCTGCAACGTGGAGAGAGAGAGGTTACCCGATAAAGCTCCTAGCAATCCCTTGACATATGCCATGGGAAGTCTAAAAAATCTAAAAATAAAGCAAAATGAAACCCCATCTCAGTTGAAAATTAACGAATTCTCTTTCTCTCTCTCTAGATATATATATATATATATATATATATATATATATATATATATATCATTAATATCCAAAGAAGTTGCACTGCCGGGAAATGCTCTCATTCAAATCAGAATTATTATAGATCAGTTATTTTCGTAACATCTTAGATTTCTTGAACTATTATTAAATCGTACAATGTCAAGAATTATAATAACAGATCCCGAAGCAGACGTGCCCAGGTTCGAACCCTGTCCGTGGCAAATTCTGGACATTACGTTAAAAGTTCCAAATAAGGAAGAAGTCGACCCATCTGAGGAATTGCCTTTCTATATTAAAAATTGCTTAATTTATACTGACAAATTTATGTACATAATGGGTCAGGTGTTTATATCAAAATCGCAACCTTGATTTAATTAATTGCTATCACCGCCCGTGCAAACAATGCTCATATTATTATATAAATTGCTTCAAATTGCGCTATATATGTAGGGCCGGCCGTTTGCTAAAGAGACGAATCCACAATTAATGTATTATAAACAAAACTGACAAAATAGATCATTTCCGCATAAGTCTAACATATTAAACTAACATTAGTTGCACGCGCGGTTTTAATCAAGGTTGCGATCTTGATATAAACACCTGTCCCGTTATGTACATCCATTTGTCGAATTAAAATAAGTATTGAATAGTGTGGTTTGGTAGAGTGGCTCAGTGTTTAGAGCCCCAGATTCAGAAGCAGACGTGTCCAGGTACGAGCTCTGGCCGGAGCAAATTCTGGACAGTATGTGATGAGTTCCTACTAAGGACGAAGCTGGACTACTGAATGAATTGCCTTATCCACACTATAGAGTACTTATTTATATTGACGAATGTATGTACATAATTAGTCAGGTGTTTATATCAAGATCACAACGTTAAATAAAATGAGTAGTCTATCATATTTTTTAATGAAAATTACACTTTAGGTATTTTTGTATGTGTGGAGGAAGATAAATCCTCCGCCAAAATTAAAGTAACATTAACTGATAAATTTAAACCACCTTGGCTGATTGTAACGAATTTTATTCAAAAAGAATTTTTTTTATTTTCCAGAACTTTCTTTGTTTAAATACCTGACTTTGAATTTTGCGCCATTTTCAGTTTTCGAGCATTACGTTCCTCGACTGGTTGTATCTCTTTTGGCCTGCTTCAACTATTTCATATTTCTTCATTAAAAGCTGATCAATTTCTACAATATACGCCTACTAATACTGTCTTATATTTTTTATTGATTCACGCATAGAAGGGACGTTCTAGAACAGGTAATTTAATAATTCTGTTTTTCGCGTCTATTTCTTTCCAGATTATTTGTTTGGGTGTTTCGTACGAAACAGGTTTCACATCCCGATTTGCCTAACATTAAGTGTCAATTTAATAATTAAATTTGATAAAAATGGATGCTAATCTTAAATTTGAGGACACTAGCAAGTTAGCGCAAGACATAGCAGGTTTGAATTTAGCAGATGCGAATGAAAATATAAGCTTATCAGATTCTACTGTAAATTTTAGGACTATAAACGATCTGGCATCTATGGGGTTCTCAGACACGAATAGGTTAGGAGCCTCTACAAAATTTGGCGACCGCGCCAGTCCAAGAATATTAAGTCTACCGCAGTATAAATCTGAAAAACATTCAAGTTGGGTCGAAGTTGCCCAAATGATATTTAGCGCTTAGAATATTGTAAATCCTATGGAGAAATTTGTTGCAGCATGGATGGCATTGCCTGAAAATTTCCGAAATGCCTTGGAAAATTTCAGAGACAGAACTGTGGAAGAAAAACCGTACAATGCATTTGAGTTACTAATGGCTGAAATTCGACAGAGATATCAGCCAGGAATATCGGCGCAAATGTGCGAATTATTACGCTTAGAAAAACTAGGGCGTCAATTACCGTCCGAATTTTACGAACGCCTTTGCACAAAAGCTTCCAGGTTGAATATATACAGAGATGTGGTTAACTCAATTTTCACAGCTGAGCTACCAATTAAGTTTAGAACCACATTGGAAGTTTTCGAAACTATGAACATTGATTGGCCAACAAAACTCAGAGGGTGAGACGGTGTGTATATACAACAGGAACCACAAGTACATGCTGTAATAGCAGATTCTTTCATGGTGCAGCCAGTCAGGGCAGATGCCGAAAACAACCTGACTATACAAGAAACCTAGCGTTTCTTATGTAGAGAATTTGCCAGCATACGTCGAGACATTTCGCAACTTCAGAGTCAGAATAGATAGACAAGACGTCGAGGGAGTCACTCGCGTCAACGCTTCGAAGGGCCACGCGGATGGTGTAAGGCACATTGCGAGTACGGACGAAGTGCAAAGTGCCAAGGTGAGAATTGTATGTACCCGCGATTAGGTGGACCCAGATGGAAAGGAAGCACTAAACCGGTAGAGAGAAATCCATCACCGGGAAAAGGATAAAACCCCCGCTAGTAGGAGCCGTATGGGGGGTTCCATTGCAAAGGCTCCCAGATATGCCTTTAAAAGGCATACTTAAGGCAAAGGATAAAAATGCGACAGGACCAGTTAGCACCGACACAGAAGGCAAGAGAGTCAGATTCGTACTAAGCGGAGATCTGGAAAACATTGCCGGATTATCCAGCAACAAATTCATTATTAAAGATGAATTATCTGGATTAGAATTTCTCATCGATACGGGTGCTGAGGTAAGCATAGTTAGGTCAGACGTGGTGGAAGCAGATTGCCCCACATTTGATTATCAACTATGGGCTGCTAACGGTAGTCCGATAGGAGTGAAAGGGATGAAAGAAATGTCGGTAACGTTAGGCCAGAAATCTTCCTTCCGTTGGAATTTTCTAGTAGCCGATGTCAAGGACCATATCATTGGGATGGATTTCTTGACACATTTCAAGATGAAATTGGACCTCAAAGCTAGGACTATCGCAGAAGGCGTAGGGACGTCAACACCTACTGAGTCTAACACATCGGCAGTTAGAACAGTTCTTTTACCTCGTCCAACGGTCGCACATGACTTTGCCGATATAATTGAGAAGCACCTAGCGGTGTTTTAGCCTTTCAGTACCAAAAGGACAGGATTAAAGACTGAAGTAGAACACCAAATAGAATTTGTGGCTCCGTTGTCTTGTTCACTAAAGGCTGAACCATTGGCATAATACAAGCAACAGTTTGCTTTGTCCAAATTTCACCAATTGCGCGAAGAGGGGATTTGTAGAAGGTCAAATTCCAATTTTGCTTCCCCAATAGTGGTAGTTCCCAAACCTGAACCGGGTCAATGGAGGGTTTGTGGAAATTATCGTCTATTAAACTCAGTGACGAAGGGTGATTCTTATTCTCTCTCTAACCAGAGTACTTTACTCCGAGATATAATGGGATATGAGGTTTATTCAACTTTAGATCTCCAGAAAGCGTACTATCAGATACCAATGGAGGAAAGTTCGATACCACTCACCGCAGTCAGATTTCCAGGAGGGGGATCGCACGAATTTCTTCGAATGCCTTTTGGTTTGAAAAATGCCAGTCAGAAATTCCAGCGTTTGGCTGAAGAAATCCTTCAGAATTGTCCATTTGCGAGGGTATATATAGACGACATAATACATTTAAGTCGCTAATGAAATGAGCATCGTACGCATTTGGAAACGGTTTTGACCAGGTTGGAACAATATGGATTAGTGGTCAAACCTAATAAGAGTAATATCGGTTGCTCTTCAGTTAAATACCTTGGTCATATACTTTCCAAAGATGGAATTAAGCCTTTGGAAGATAAGGTCCAAGCCATTAAGGACGTAACTGAACCCAGAACCGTACGTCAGTTGCGAAGGTTCTTGGGCATGATCAGCTATTATCGTCGATTCATTCCAGGTCTAGCCGGAACTCTTGGATCGTTAACAAGCCATCTCACTCGTGAAAAGAGCACGATCAAGAAGTCTTGGCCTATAAACTTGAGTCAAGAAGACCGAGAGAATTTCCAAAAGGCCAATGATATGTTAAGTGGCATAACCACATTAGCAACTGTAGATTGGGAGAAACCTTTCGAGCTAATCAAAGATGCCTCAGATGTTGCAATAGGGGCAGTGCTACAGCAAAGAGATCAGGACGTAGTAAGAACAATTGGGTTTTATAGCCGTAAGCTTAATGATCGAGAGAAACGTTATGATACATTTGGCAAAGAGCTTCTAGCATTGTATGCCGCAGTGCTACACTTCGAGAATTACTTAGACGGTCATAAGTTATTGACCGATCATAAGCCGTTGATCAGCATACTTGGTAAAACAGCTAGGCTTAATTACTCTCGTAGAGTAAATTCCCAAATAACCCGGTTAGCAGAGTTCGATTTCACTGTGCCTCATATTGCTGGTAAGGAGAATGTGGTATCCGATGCACTTAGCAGACCGAATGAAGCCGATGTCGAGCTGATATTTCAAGGTCCGTTAAAGAGTCTAGATAATCCTATGCATGATTTAGTTTGTCAAATCGAGGAAGCGCAAGGATCGGATCCCTTTACGTTATTTTTGTCCAAAAGACCAGGATATGTTCGTAAGCTCATATGTGGCAAGTGGTTGTTATGCAAAACGTCTAGAAGTCAACCACGACCATATGTGACGTTGGAGTTACAGGCCAAAATTATCCAAGTGTTACGCGATATGGGACATCCATCCATTAAAGCCACCATTCGATTAATTAACGACGGATACGTATGGCCGCACATGTCTAAAGACATAATGGTATGTGTGAGAGCCTGTGCCAAGTGTCAAACGTGTAAGGTGTGGAGACATATCAGAACCGAGATAAAGAATATTGGGATACCAATTGGACGGTTCACACACGTACATATAGACATTGTCGAGATGCCCAAGGTTAATGGTACCAACTATTTGCTTACAATGGTCGATAGATTTAGTCGTCAATTCAAAGTGGCGATTTTAAAATACATGATAGCGCAAGAAGTCTTGTTCGCGTTTCTACATAATTCGATATCGCGTTATGGTGTTCCGGAAAAGGTCACTAGTGATCGCGGTAGTCAATTTATGTCCGAGCTTTTCGAAAGATCTCTAAGCATCATGGGAACAATTGTATTGCATACTAGCGTGTACAACCCACGAGCAAATGGGATGGTAGAAAGGCTGCATCGTGAACTGAAAGCTGCGTTAAGGTGTACTAGTGAAACAAGCTGGATACACGATCTTCCTATAGTACTACTCGCCATGCGCAGCATATATAGGACACAATTAGGTACTTCAATAGCAGAACTGGTTTATGGAGAACCATTAAGGTTACCTGAAGATCTTCTAATAGAAACTCCAAGTAGTCTTGATTGGGCTTCTAGTTATGCAGATTGGTTCGTAGGAGCACTTAGAGATAAGATGTGTCGTTTGGCTCCGACCAAGCCTAGAAAAGCATAAACCAAGTGCTATGTGTCCTCTGCTCTAAGATCGGCTTCAAATATGTATCTAATGAAAATAGGAAGAATTACTGACACACAAGGTCGGGGATGACTGACGAGAATGTCATCGCGATGGTATTGAGTTGTGTTACGTTGGATCATTGCATTCGCCGTTATCTTGTTGATGGACTGAATTAACAGCAGATGCGTTGAATGACCGTCGTTCTATGGGCGAATAATGATGTGCAGAAATCCGATCATACAGGCACATAACAGAAATGCAGAACTCCAGAAAGCGTTATCTAATATAGCAAAATCTTATTCTACCAGTTCACAAAATGAAAACTGTTTGGCAATACCGGATGATACGGAAGAACCAGTGTCAACGGTACCGAGCGTGATGCCGACTTCAGGGGCGCTATTATGCACAACTCGTTCTGGAAGAGTGCAACGTCAGCCGAAGAATCATGATTACGTCTATTACTAGCCGTCTTTGTTTGAGAAGGTGGTGTATGCGGAGGAAGATAATTCCTCCGCCAAAATTAAAGTAACATTGACTGATAAATTTAAACCACCTTGGCTGATTGTAACAAATTTTATTTAAAAAGAATATTTTCATTTATTTTCCAGAACTTTCTTTGCTTAAATACTTGACTTTGAATTGTGCGCCATTTTCAGTTTTCGAGCATTACTGTCCTCGATTGGTTGTATTTTCCTTTGGTCTGCTGCAACTGTTTCATTTTTCTTTATTACAAATCTGACCAATTTCTACAATATACGCCTGCTATCACTGTTTTATATTTTTTATTGATTCACACATAGAGGGGACGTTCTAGAACAGGTAATTTAATAATTCTGTTTTTCGCGTCTATTTCTTTCCAGATTATTTGTTTGGGTGTTTTGTACGAGACAGGTTTCACATTCCGATTTGCCTAACATTAAGTGTCAATTTAATAATTAAATTTGTTAAAAATGGATGCTAATCTTAAATTTGAGGACACTAGCAAGTTAGCGCAAGACATAGCAGGTTTGAATTTAGCAGATGCGAATGAAAATATAAGCTTATCAGATTATACTGTAAATTTTAGGACTACAAACGATCTGGCATCTACGGGGTTCTCAGACACGAATAGGTTAGGAGCCTCTACAATCAACAGAATGAAAGCAATTTCATTGATCTACCTGATCCTTCAGGAGACAAGGAACCAGGAATTGTTATTGACAATGATGCATTGATAGAATTAATGTTAAAAAATAAAATCAAAAAAACTGTAGAGGATGTTGAATCCTCCGCCTTTTATAAAATGACCTTGAATGATAAATTTAAACCACCATAGCTGATTGTAACAACTTTATTTAAAAAGAATTTTTCTTTTTATTTTCCAGAACATTCTTTGTTTAAAGACTTGATTTTTATAATTGTGCGCTATTTTCAGTTTTTGAGTATCGTGCTTCCGAGCTGGTTGTAGATTTTCGTTTGCTGCATTTTTAACATTTCTCTCCATAATAATCGATTACAACATTGCACAATAAACATCTTTCGACACTTGCCTTGTGTTCTGATATAATAAAACACTGAGGAGGAGTCTTGGAACAGGTAATTTATTTATTATTGTGGGTCACGTACACATCAAAGCAGATTATTGCTGAAGATATAGCTTTCCAACTTTCACCTTCCAAACGCCACAAGTAAGTGTCAATTTAAGTACCATAATTCTTGATCATGAATGCCGATATTAAATTAGAAGATGTATTTCATTTAGGGCAGGACCTAATGGATTTAAATCTTATTGACACAGATAACAATGTAGGCAAAACAGACTCTACTGTGAATGTTAGGACTTCTAGCGAACTGGCATCTATGGGGCTTACAAATACCAATAGGTTTGGGGCCTCAACAAAATTTGGCGACCACGCCAGTCCAAGTATATTTAGTCTACCACAGTATAAGTCAGAGAAACATGCAAGTTGGGTAGGAGATGCCCAAATGATATTTGAGGCTTATTGTATTGTGAACCCTATGGAGAAATTTGTTGCAGCATGGATGGCATTGCCTGAGAATTTCCGAAATGCTTTGGAAAATTTCAGAGACAGAACTGTGAAAGAAAAGCCGTACAACGCATTTGAGTTATTAATGGCAGAAATTCAACAGAGATATCAGCCTGGAAGAACAGCGCAAATGTGCGAATTATTACGCTTAGAAAAAATGGGACGTCAGTTACCGTCCGAATTTTATGAACGCCTTTGCACGAAAGCTTCCAGGTTGAATATATCTAGTGATGTAGTCAACTCCATTTTTACAGCTGAGTTACCAGTTAGGCTCAGAACAACAATGGAAGTGTTTGACACAATGAATATAGATTGGCCGACAAAACTCAGAGGGTTAGACGGCGTGTATAAACAGCAAGAACCACAAGTACATGCTGTAATGGCAGATTCTGTAACGATGCAGCCAGTCAGGGCAGATACTGAAAACCACCTGACCACACAAGAAAGTTTGCGTTTCTTATGTAGGGAAGTTGCTAGCTTGCGTAGTGATGTCGCACAACTTCAGAGTCAGGTCCAGGATATTAGACGCCGAAGGAGTCACTCGCGTCAACGCTTCGAAGGGCCACGCGGATGGGGTAAGGCACAGGGCGAATATGGACGCAGTGCGAAGTGCCAAGATGAAAATTATAATTACCCGCGATTAGGTGGACCCAAATGGAAAGGAAGCACAAAACCGGTTGAGAGAAATCCGTCACCGGGAAAAGGGAAAAACCCCCACTAGTAGGAGCCGTAGGGGGGGTTCCATTGCAAAGGCTCCCAGATATGCCTTTAAAAGGCATACTCAAAGCAAAAGAGGCGACTAGTATAAATAGCACCCAGATAAAAGGCAAGAGAGTCCGATTCTCACTAAGCGGGGATCTTGAAAACATTGCCGGAGTGTCCAGCAACAAGTTCATTATTAAGGATGAATTATCTGGATTAGAATTTCTCATAGACACGGGTGCGGAGGTAAGCATAGTTAGGTCAGACGTGGTGGAAGCAGATTGCCCCACATTTGATTATCAACTATGGGCCGCGAATGGTAGTCCAATTGAAGTAAAAGGGATGAAAGAAATGTCTGTAAAATTAGGCCAGAAATCTTCTTTCCTATGGAATTTTCTAGTAGCCGATGTCAAGGACCATATCATTGGCATGGATTTCTTGACACATTTCAAGCTGGCATTAGACCCCAAGGCTAGGACTATCACAGAAGGCGTAGGGACATCAATAAATAATGAGTCTAACGTGTCGGCAGTTAGAACAGTCCTCTTACCTCGTCCAACAGTCGCACATGACTTTGCTGATATAATCGAGAAGCACCTAGCAGTGTTTCAACCTTTTAGTGCCAAAAGAATAGGTTTGAAAATAGGAGTAGAACACCAGATAGAATTGGTAGCTCCGTTACCTTGTTCACCAAAGGCTCAACCATTGGCACAACACAAGCAACAAGTAGCTGTGTCAGAATTTCATCAATTGCGCGAAGAGGGGATTTGTAGAAGGTCAAATTCCAATTTTGCTTCCCCAATAGTGGTAGTTCCCAAACCTGAACCGGGTCAATGGAGGGTTTGTGGGAATTATCGTCTATTAAACTCAGTGACAAAGGGTGATTCTTATCCTCTCCCTAACCAGAGTACTTTGCTCCGAGATATAATGGGATATGAGGTTTATTCAACTTTAGATCTCCAGAAAGCGTACTATCAAGTACCAATGGAAGAAAGTTCGATACCACTCACCGCAGTCAGATTTCCAGGAGGGGGATCGCATGAATTTCTTCGAATGTCTTTTGGTTTGAGAAACGCCAGTCAGACATTCCAGCGTTTGGCTGAAGAAATCCTTCAGAATTGTCCATTTGCGAGAGTATATATTGATGACATAATAATTTTTAGTAGTTCACGAGACGAACATCGTACGCATTTGGAAACGGTTTTGACCAGGCTGGAACAATATGGATTGGTGGTCAAACCTAATAAGAGTAATATTGGTTGCTCTTCAGTTAAATACCTTGGTCATATACTTTCCAAAGACGGAATTAAGCCTTTGGAAGATAAAGTCCAAGCCATTAAGGATGTAACTGAACCCAGAACAGTACGCCAGTTGCGAAGGTTCTTGGGCATGATCAGCTATTATCGTCGATTCATTCCAGGTCTAGCCGGAATTCTTGGATCGTTAACAAGACATCTCACTCTTGAAAAGAGCACGATCAAGAAGTCTTGGCCTATCATCTTGAGTCAAGAAGACCGAGAAAATTTCCAAAAGGCCAAGGATATGTTAAGTGACGTAACCACATTAGCACCTGTAGATTGGGAAAAACCTTTCGAACTAATTACTGATGCATCAGATGTTGCATTAGGAGCAGTGCTACAGCAAAGAGATCGGGACGTAGTAAAACCGATTGGGTTTTATAGCCGTAAGCTTACTGATCGAGAAAAACGGTATGATACGTTTGGCAAAGAGCTTCTAGCCGTGTATGCCGCAGTGTTACACTTCGAGCATTACTTAGATGGTCACAAATTTAAGTTATTGACCGATCATAAACCATTGATCAGCATACTTGGTAAGACAGCTAGGCTTAATTACTCTCGTAGAGTAAATTCCCAAATAACACGGTTAGCAGAGTTTGATTTCACTGTATTTCATATTGCTGGTAAAGAGAATGTGGTTGCAGATGCACTAAGCCGACCGAATGAAGCTGATGTCGATACGATATTTCAAGGTCCTTTGAAAAGTTTAGAAGAATCAATGCACGATTTCGTTAGTCAAATCGAGGAAGCGCAAGGACTGGATCCCTTTACATTGGTATTGTCCAAAAGACCAGGATATGTGCGTAAGCTCATAAGTGGCAAGTGGTTGTTATGCGAAACATCTAGAAGTCAACCACGACCATATGTGCCATTGGAGTTACGGGCCAAGATTATCCAAGTGTTGCATAACATGGGTCATCCATCCATTAAAGCCACCATACGATTAATCAACGACAGATACGTATGGCCACATATGTCTAAAGATATACGGGTATGGGTAAGAGCCTGTACCAAGTGTCAAACGTGTAAGGTGTGGAGACATACCAGGACCGATATAAAGAACATTGGAATACCAAATGGACGGTTCAGACACGTACACATAGACATTGTTGAGATGCCTGAAGTAAATGGAAACAAATACTTGCTGACTATGGTAGATAGATTTAGTCGTCAATTTGAAGTGGCGATTTTAAAAGACATGACAGCACAAGAAGTTTTGTTCGCGTTTCTACATAATTGGATATCGCGTTATGGTGTTCCGGAAAAGGTCACTAGTGATCGCGGTAGTCAATTTATGTCAGAGCTTTTCGTAAGATCTCTCAACGTCATGGGAATCACTATAATTCATACTAGCGCGTATAACCCACGAGCAAATGGGATGGTAGAAAGGTTACATCGTGAACTGAAAGCTGCATTAAGGTGTACTAGTGGAACAAGCTGGATACACGATCTTCCTATAGTACTACTCGCCATGCGCAACAGATATAGGGCACAATTAGGAACTTCCATTGCAGAATTAGTTTATGGAGAACCATTAAGGTTGCCTGGAGATCTTCTAATTGAAACTCCAAGTAGTCTTGATTGGGCTTCTAGTTATGTAGATTGGTTTGTAGGAGCACTTAGAGACAAGATGTGTCGTTTGGCCCCAACCAAAACTAGAAAACCTAAAACTAAATGCTATGTGTCCTCTGATTTAAAATCGGCATCGCATGTTTATATTACTAATGAGAATAGGAAAAACTGCCTAACACCATTTTACAAAGGACCATACAAGGTCAAGAGGATGACTGATAAGAATGTCATCATAGAAATAAATGGCATTGAGGATTGTGTTACGTTGGATCGCTGTATTCCCCAGTTTATCTGGATTGATGGTGTGACCGAATTAAAAGATGCGTTGAATGACCGTTCCATGGGCGAATCTGAGGTGTGCAATCCCATCTTGCAGACACATAATGAAATGCAGCAATTTGAAAACCCGTTGTCTAACTTATCAAAATCTTATTCTACTGAATCACAACATGAAAATTATTTGTCAACGCCAGATGACATTGAAGAACCAGCGAATGTTATATCGGGCGAGATGACGACGTCAGGGGCGCCAGTATGCACAAAACGATCTGGAAGAATACTACGTCAGCCGAAGAACGATGATTACATCTACTATTAGTCGTTCCTCTCTTTTTTTTTGAGAAGGTGGTGTGTGTAGAGGATGTTGAATCCTCCGCCTTTTATAAAATGACCTTGAATGATAAATTTAAACCACCATAGCTGATTGTAACAACTTTATTTAAAAAGAAGTTTTCCTTTTATTTTCCAGAACATTCTTTGTTTAAAGACTTGATTTTTATAATTGTGCGCTATTTTCAGTTTTTGAGTATCGTGCTTCCGAGCTGGTTGTAGATTTTCGTTTGCTGCATTTTTAACATTTCTCTCCATAATAATCGATTACAACATTGCACAATAAACATCTTTCGACACTTGCC
>JAQBSW010010744.1:0-22886 GCA_029291075.1 Eudiplozoon nipponicum | reverse complement strand
CTTGACATAGTCGACAGTTTTACATATCTTGGGAGCTCTATCAATAACGTAGGCAATATGTCCGACGAGGTGAGAATACGGATCGCGAAAGCTAGAGTAGCTTTCTCGAACCTTCGTCATTTATGGATAAACGCGAATATTTCACTTTGCCTTAAAGGTCGTGTTTACAATGCATCTGTACTCGCAGTCTTACTATACGCTAGTGAAACTTGGCCTCTTAGAGTTGATGATCTGAGACGCTTACAGGCATTCGATCGTTGTTTGAGAAGTATAGAACATGTTGGTTACCAACAACGAATAACTAACGTTGACATCCGTAGACGTATTTTTGGATCTGACAATAAGTGCTCGTCTTTAGAAAAGCAAATAAAGCTCCATCAACTTCGTTGGCTCGGTCACGTTTTGCGTATGCCCTCATTCCGATTGCCCAATAGGGCTCTGTTCTCTCATCCAGCACCAAATTGGCGTAAGAAACAAGGTGGGCAGATTTTGACATGGCAGAAAAAATTGAAGTCACTTACATCCAAATTGGGTAGTATAGGACCCACTCGTCTGCCAGGATGGGGTCCTCGAGCGCATCATAGCTCTTGGTTAGAAACCGTTAGCGATATGGCATCGAATCGAGCTCAGTGGCGATCTTGTTGCAGATGTCTAGTAGAATCATCTTCGTTACTATCTTTACTTAGTAGGGCAAAGTTAGCCACGAGGTTTGGTTTTTTTATGACGTGATAAAGTGAAATCCGCAAGGAAGCTGTATTGCTGATGTCGCCTTGCCCGAATGCTAACTTGGCCATAATGATGTTGTGGTGAGGTTTCGCTTGCTTTATTTCTGTGAGTTATCCTGATAAATTTACTCATAGTAGCAAAGTATTCCTTCTCTCTCTGCCACTCTCTCTCCTAAAATTTCACTAATAATTTGTCTAAATTCATTTATATACTTTTTTCACTCCTTATGGTCATATGACAGTGAAACATTAGTCACTTTTGACTTTTGTATGGATGGACGTGATGATGATGATACGTGCTTTTTCTTGGCCACTTGTTACTACAGCCGATAACACATTTATCTACATCTATACGTTGTGCGGAAAGAGCTTTTGCAAGCTTTGGCTTGCCTTCGAAGATAGAATCACAGAGTTTGTTTACTATAACTATTAAGCAGTTTAGAACTCTGCAGCAAGGACTTTGGTGTAAGTTTCAACATCGTTATGCTCAGCAATATGAAAGTCATCCGTAACTAATGTTTCACTGCCATATAACCGTAACATAAATAACAAAAAACAATGAAATTGAAAATGACAAAAATAAGGAATTAGAAATTTATGATGGCGAGGATCTGGTACTATAAGTATATATACCTAGATATCACACAGAGTTGCGGCAAACTTAACCTGTACACAACACCATTATAGCTGTCAGCTTTAAGGCAGGGCCACATCGGCAATGCTGTGTCCTTGCTGTTTTTTACTGTTCCATGTCGTAAGCACAATCAATCTTGCAGCTAACTCCGCCCAACTTTAAAAAAAAGTCGCGATGACGATTCTGCTAGCAATCTGCAAGATGGTCACTGAGCCCGACTCAATTTTATATCGCGCAGTGCTTCCTACCAAGAACTACGTTGCGCAAGTGAGAGTATAGTGCTCTAATGGTTAATGGAATTGGGGGCATACGCAAAATGTGACCTAGCTCATGCAGTTGATGGAATCCTATTTCTCTTTTTAACGAAGTGCACTTGGTAGCTGATCTAAAAATACGTCTACGGATGTTAGCGTTTATTTGTCGTTGTTGGTAATCCATGTACTATTCTTTTGGAATAGCGTTGGACGAATGTGTCTATTGTCATTATCTCTAAGGGTCCAAGTTTTACCAGCGTATAATAAAATTGGGTATACATGTTCATTTTAAGCACGATCTTTAAGGTCGAACGAAATAATCGTGTTTCTCCATAAACGGCGAAAGTTGGAGAAGGGTACTCTAGCTTTTATAATTCTTATACTCACCCCGTCAGTCAAATTGCTTGATACTTAGTATGTTGGTGGTTAATATTGGCTAAATTTTGATTACCAGTGGAAGCAGCGAGCCCTTGCTAGTTGTACCGACAATGATAGTAATTAACCAATCTTATATCGTTTTAGCATGGTCATTTACCACGTGGGAAGCCTTTAGTTCACGTTTAGATGTGCAATTAACAGTGTAAAGTAGGTGATATTTGATTGAAGTTGAGTGTTTCAGAATCTCTCACTAGAAATAAGCTACTTATTACTAGTTTAGACTAGTGAGGAACCAATTTTTTTAAATACAGAAATGTTGTTTTTTTTGCTGCTGAAGATAACTTTTATCGGTAGACTTTTTTTACGCTTTTCACCGTTATATCGTTTCCTAATTATTTATTTCACCTTTGATTCTTAAGTGTGATATTTTTGTATATAAATTATTCTTTCATTTATGGGTAGCTTCGTATACTGATAATTTAAATATTGTGTTTAACATTCAATTGTAATTGGACTCTAGTGGTGCACCCATTGGGTAAAATTGGCGCGCCAGACCTTATTCGATCTTAATTTGAACATTTTAAAGCAGAACTCCCCTTAATTTGAGGCTTTTATCTTGAGCATCTCAATTTCATGCAAATTGTTCGTTTATTTGTTTCCATTATTAATTTTAAGACTAAAAAGACAAGGAAACCCGGTTTATCCCACTCATTCGAATTTCTAGCATTGAATTAGCACTATTTTTGAAATTCTTGTTGATGTTAACTGTTAATGTCCACTCGATTGCTCATTCCTTGTTGGACTTCAGACTTTTAGTTTGACCATTTGTTGTTAAATTACCTGGTATAATAAACATGAAAAAGTACTAGTGTTAGTAAATTAATTCTTTTTTAATTATACAAATATAATTAAACGAACATTAGTTGCGCAGGCGGTGATAACAATTACTATAATCAAGGTTGCGGTCTTGATATGAGCACCTGACCCATTAATTACTTACATATATCAGTATAAACTAGGTATTGTGCAGTGCTGAAAAGGCAATTCATCCAGTAGACCAGTTTCGTCCTTGGGAACTTAGTAAAAAGAATTTATATCACCGTTCGCGCAAACAATGTTCGTTTAACCATATAAATGTACATTTCAATGTCAATTCCCCACGTTACGTGGTATCTGTTCTATAATGACAGATTGGGAATGATTAATTGGAACTATAGGACTAAATGGATGCTATATAAGCTCTATTTAAAGTAAATGCTACCCAAGAAACATTGATTTGTATATAACTCAAAATTGTGTGTAGTGTGCGGTAGGGTCGCTCCATGGTTAGAGCACCAGATTCAGGAGCAGACGTGCCCAGGTTCGAGCCTTGACCGTGGCAAATTCTGGGCAGTACGTGATGAGTTCCCAATAAGGACGAAACCGGTCTACTGGATGAATTGCCTTTTCCACATTATAAAATTCTTAGTTTATACTGATATATGTAAGTAATTAATGGGTCAGGTGTTTTTATTACGACCGCATCCTTGATTAAAAAGTAATTACAAATTTTGTTTCGAAGAACTAACATATTGCAGGTGTATATTAGGTATTACGAACCTAGTACCAAGTTAGTTCAGGTAAGATCTGCAGGATATACGAAAGTTGGGATGAACGGAAGGTATAATCTCATATGCATATGCGTTTCTTGCTGACTGGTTAGTCTTCATGGTACAGATAGGTCACCGACATTGATTAAGCAATGCTGACAAATACTTTACTTTAGACCATCAAATAAGACTTCGTTAAATGCGCTGGCTCGGTTACACTTTACGAATGACTAATTATATTGCCCAATAGAGAATTTTTCTCTCAGTGTGTGATTCTTGTAAATTACAAGGTGAGTAGATTTTGGCATGGTAGAAACAGATTCAGGTCATTTACGTCTCGTTTTGGTAATATGTGACCCTCACGTCTGTCAGGATGGAACTACGTGGTTATCATATATCTTAGTTCGAAACTACGCAATAAGGCATCAAATCGAGTTGGGCGGCGATCTTGTTCCTGTGTTCTAGTAGAATCATCTACGAAACATTATATTTGACCATAGTTGGCTACGAGATTTAATCGTTTTTGTGACCTGACCCAGTAAAAATCACAAGGAAACTGTTTTGCCGATGTCGACTTTCCTTAAAGCTGATTCAGCCATTTCTGTGCCTTGTGGAGGTTTCAGTTGCTTCGTTTCTGTGTCTTATTTAGGTAAATGTATTCACGTTACCTAAATCCTTCCCATCATAAATCGCAAATTGATATATTTTTCAGTAAGAGAATTTTCTCATGCTTATATGGTAACGAAGCATAAGTTATTACAAACTTTTGTATTGCTGCCCATGTTGATGATGATAAATTATGCCTTATTGGCATTGGTTCCTATGGATTCCGCCGTGCTGGAGATGTACGTCGACGTTTCTTGTTTTTTGTTTTATTGTATTTTTTCAATTCTTGGAGGCTGAAAAACGTGAAAAAATCATTATATTCACGAATAACGTAATGTCAAACTGATATACTGATATTTTACAGCCGAATAACAAATAATACATTGCTTTTTCAGTTTAAGTTCTGGTTATGTCCTGCTTTTAGTCAGAAAGGACAATGCGTTATTCTTTGCGTTGTAACATTGGATAATTTAGTTTTTGACCTTACTATGTTTGCTTTACTCTTCTCTTTTCTTTCTTTTTCTATACTATACCTGCATGACGAATCTTCTTTATTCGTATTCACTCTCTACTTCAAGGCGTATTTTGCGTGTGACAAAGACGAAGAAGCGGCGGCCAATTTTCTCCTTAGCGAACCGGCTGACGATGCTGTGTAACATTTTCCGTATTCCCGCTTGTCGCATTGTTTGTTCATGATTTTTACATCAAAATTGTAAACTGGCGTATATACAGATTAACGTGATTACATGAAGTCTATTTTTACGGGAATTCATTCTTCATCCATACTGCCTTATATATTTTGTCTGCTGTGTAATCAAACAAAAACGTTTTCTGTCCTATTTTCCCCCAACTGTGTATTAAATGATAGATTCATGCTTATCTTTTACTATGATAAATAATATTTCATCCGACTAATTGAAGGATAATAAAAGGACACTAGTAGACTATAGAATTGTAGGACCGATATAATGGACAAATTTATATGTCTGATAATATTTTTTGCTTATCCATTATGTGCTACGAGCTAGAGTTACAGTTTCAAATATCCAATTTACAATTCAATTAAGGGCTCCAGATGTTCGTTTGTCAATTTTTATTCAGTATATAAAGCAAAGAGAGCACTTAAAACCTATCCGTTGCTTTCATTCTATTGCTTATGGTTTCACTTCTTCCTTTGTTTTTATGTGTAAATTGGTTATTTTATTTAATATATTTATGCAAACAAAAATTTGTTTACAAATTCATAATTTTGAATTTTTGTGCAACTTTCTTCAAAATGGCATAGTTATGTGAAGAAGTATGAATGCCAAGTGTACAACAAGGAAATGCGGAATTATTAATCGAAGAGGACTCATTTATAATTTCAGTTTGTAATAATAGTTAATGAATGAAGAACAGAAATTTTTATAAGTTGAATTATATAGGGCTAAAATAAATATTGAGACATGCAAACTAAACTGGCAAGCCGAAGTAATTGCTCCCTTGTGATGTAGGTCCTGCAAAAATCCGATACGCTAAAATATGGTCACGATTCAATCCATCGATACAAGAAAAACCACATCTCGAACATATCTTAGTTATTAAGTAAGATGGCCCCTATAATGAAACAAACCTAACACGCAGTTATCTATAAAAAACGTAGGCTAATACAAGTTATTCGAATTAAAACTGAGAGTCTAAATGAGGAACATATGCCTCGTGGACTTGCAACTCGTCCACTGCCACTCGCCCCGCACTACTCGGTATGTTGAGTTATAGTCAAACATTTATTTTCAGGCGCAAGAGGTGGCTAGATACTACGTTCCTTTAGAATACGATATTTAATAAATCTCGGAGTACAAAAGTCGTGTGTAAATTTAAATTAGAATGTTGACAGATACAAGAACTGTTTCTTTCATATCTTCTTCTCATGTGTCTACAACGGAATACTTTATATATATATATATATATATATATATATATATATATATATATATTCAACACTTGCGTCAAAAGGAGGCATACTTACATCACAACACTTCATATTTGGCTAACAAAAATCTGCTATTAAAATCAGGCGCATCTGATGAACGTAACTGTGAGGTTTCAATAATGTGTTAAGAAAATTCAGACTTCACTTGACAATTTGATTTTATAAAAGAGGCTGAATTGCCATGTTGTTTTACTTTGGTTATTAGTCATCTTCTCGTTTGATCTACGTATGTTGATTGACAACTTTCGCGTATATGTTAATAAATGATATTTAAGGTTGGAATTAGCGACTGTTTCTCTTTAACGGATTGTAAAGGTAAGTCTGCTTCCTTGAATAACACACGCAGTTTATCCACAATGAACGTGTGTGTTAAAAGGGTTTCGACTTCCTTCAGCGTTGTGTAAGAAAAAATATCCCTTAAAATCATATATTCAACTAAATTGCTTTCTTTTCTGATTTAACACGCCGTTTCTTTTTATTTTCCATTTTAACATTTGACTTAACCAGTTACCTAAATCAATTTTACGAGCATGGGACTAATACTAAATTCTATTTAACTAATGACACACTAGAAAAAAATCCAACAAAAATACATGACGCGTTTCGGTCTTCTGCGACCACCAGAGCACATCGCCAATCTGACACGACAGATCAAACCGCAATTTATATTTAAGTTATTGAGTATGAGATAAGCGGTTATTATGTCTAACGGTCTCGCATACATTATACTTGACTGGAGATATTGGCTTCACTATTTCTATGCAATCATGAATATGAACTTTTTCCAGCTTGCAACACCTGGATAAGTTGTACAAATAGACAATTGGTGATTGCATGAGTGGAGACGAAAATTTGACAAAATCATATTTACGTGCGTGAGATAATCTTCATCACGCTGTATCTAACCAGTTGCAAAGCACATCAAAATTACCACCTACTTACGCGTGTCGTTATTCATGCTCATCGTCATAGCACTATGAAAAACTGACACGCGTTAACACGCGTGATTGATCGAAGATTGGCTATGTTGTGTATCTGGTTAGATGCACTTGGTTTGGTATTTGTTTCAGGCTCAACCAATTGTCTAGGATGGCCATGAAACTGACGACAGTTTGCTTCCATATATGCGTCATCCATTAAATTCGGATTAACTAGTCTATCAATTCTGGAATAAACGATCGCGTGCCACTGATAATTTATATGGATATGGCACGAAATTGCCATAATGCAGACAATGTGCAAATCAGGATGACAATGGATTCTTTTTAATTTACGTTTGCTCTTCCTTTCAAGTAAAATCAAGAACGATGGACAGTTGTTTTTTTCTTATGTTCTGATATGAAACATACCTTAGCGTGATCTTTCTTGAATCTTTTAAAGCGTTCGTTACTGTGAACCGTCGTTCAGAATAAGGAACATACCGTCAGCATAGCCTATACCTTGTAAATGCTTGTCTTCTTTAGGTTGTGTAATTTTAAGGTGGCCTAAGTAATGTTATGAGATAGACGTCTATATATAGCCATATCGTCAACCAGTTTAAAAATACTTCCATCGAAACGACTGTCTTTCGCGCTTAACGAAGCAAGTTCACCTATTGTAAGAACTGTGAGACCGGGGATGGCGATATGCTTTAGCCTAATTAAACGAACATTGGTTGCGCGGGTGGTGATAACAATTATTATAATCAAGGTTGCGGTCTTGGTGTAAACACCTGACCCATTAATTACTTACATATGTCAGTATAAACTAAGAATTGTATAGTGTAGAAAAGGCAATTCATCCTGTAGACCGGTTTCGTCCTTATTGTGAACTCATCAAGTACTGACATATGTAAGTAATTAATGGGTCAGGTGCTTTAGCCTAGTCTGAAATATATTGTCTACAATTTAATCAGTTGGACCATTTGTAAACAAAAACATCACATCGAATGATTCCATGATTTATTTAGACATTTACTTCTTGAATTCTGTTAACAAACTCAAAGGAATTGGCAACCAAATAGCTACCTACTAGTTTATACTGTTAGTATGATGTTAGCTTCACTTTTGCAGGTTTACACATTCGTCTAGGAGATTGTACCGTCCAATTATCCCACATTCCTGATAAAGAAATATAGTAGTTTAAGGGCGTAATTCCGGCTCCTACTGATGAGTCGCCAGTAAGCACGAAACGAATGTGCATGAGATTATACTTTCCGTTCATGCTGCCTTTGGTTTATCCTTCTGGTTATGAATGCCGCGTTCTGCGTACGCGGGTAATAGCTGTACACGGGCAGTTACACAAAGATCCGATTTGTCACTATTTCCAATTTTGTTTTGTCTTTGATCGGGTTGACTCATTTTTACTTCAATTGGAAATGCGGTTCTATCACATTTCCAATTGAAGTAAAAATGAGTCAACCCGATCAAAGACAAAACAAAATTGGAAATAGTGACAAATCGGATCTTTAATAACTGTCTCCGTCTTCAGTATTCCTGTAGCAAAACTGTTCTTCAGATCTACACCGCAAAATATTGAGTTCAAAACCTATTATCCTTCTGGTCACAACTGAACTAATTTGTTACTAGGTTCGCCAGTTTGCACGAAACGAATGTGCACAAGATTATACTTTCCGTTTATGCTTCCTTTGGTTTATCCTTCTGGTCATATTTGATCTAATTTGTTACTAGGTGCGCAACACCTAATACACAATTGCATATATATTAGCTCTCCGCAACAAACAGTATTTAATAGTTAATACTGTTGTTGTATGAGTATGTAGACTATTAAACTAACCAGTGTTCGTGGCGGAGAACAAATATATATGCAATTGTGTGTTAGGTGTTGCGCACCTAGTAACAAATTAGATCAAATATGACCAGAAGGATAAAGCAAAGGAGGCATAAACGGAAAGTATGATATTGTGCACATTCGTTTCGTGCAAACTGGCGACTCATCAGTAGGAGCCGGTATATGGCCTTTCCCTCATTATATATGTGGGTGATGAATGGGAAAATGAGACGGTACAGTCCGGATGGATTTGAGAATTGATCATTACCAATATCGGTCTCATAGGGAAACCTTTCTTATGTTTTTTGGTAATTCGGACATTGTTCGTATAGATGATCCAACTGGTCTGATCTCCCACACAACGGTTTTATCACTCAAACTGGTATCGTTTCAGATTCTGATTTTATGCCTTAGCTTCCGCTCAAGCTTGCCTATTTCATATGTACTATTCTTCAGCCCCAAGAATTTTTCTCAACAGGGTTTTCATCTATAGTATATAGTCTGGTTTGCTTGATATGCTAGCACGGCTGCCTTTACCAGCGCATGGCACTTTGACATCTGAATTTCTCCTGATATCTTTAAGCGAAGATGTTATTTGCGTTCTGCACATTAACACAACTTGTGAATGTAGTGTATTAAAGTTTTTTGGAAAGAGAACTGTAATAAAATTCCTACATGAAAGTTAAAAGGAAATTTTTATCATAGCAAGATCGCTTCTTTATTTTCTCCTCAATTTAAATAAAATAAAGTTTTAGACATTGATTTATAGTTACCTACATGTGCCCAGTAGGTATCGTTTAAATCTGCGTATTTCTCGTCATCTAAGTCGTCTATTTGGGCCAAATTGTGAGAGCCCACGTAAAGTAGCCAGCCGAGAGGCATGGACTTGCCTCGGCTGCATTTCCGAAATAATAGAATCTATTTTTGGTATCGCTTGTCCATTTCTATCATTACAGAATCCAATCTTGAAGTAAAGTATGCTTTCGTTACCCTTGGTTATGCTGAGACATGTGGGATGGATGGTTATATATGCTATTGCGTGGACAGTTTTATGACTAAACTTTTTCTTCCAATTTGATCCGGGCATTTTCCAATTTTGCATGATAATAAAAATGTACAAACTGGCTCATTTTCGAAATACAACTGTTAATATACCCAGTTTAAAGGCACCGTTCTCGTTCGTTAAACCGTTTTCTCTGTATATTTATAACATCCTGCTCACCAGATTATCGAGGTTAACGGGACTCGTAGAGGATTTAGGTTAGCAATTTCATGGTCTGGATGCTATGCGTCCAAACAAGCTTGAATTCGTTCAGTAGTTGATCTGCCTACAAGAATTTGACCACAGACATAATTTAAATTTTTAATGTGCACCCTTGTATTATAGTTGTTTTTTATTGTCCTTGTGAATCGCTAAATCCAATGTTTTACCTATCCCGGCCTGTAGAATTTGGTGGCATACCAGTATTTACATATGTTCGCGCTATTGTCCTTTCTTTAGGCATGTTGTGCTTAACAAATAATATTTCTTTAGATATTTTCCGTTGGTCAATTTTCGACAATCTGAAAAGTCATTGTCGGAGGTAAGGTTTTAATGTTAGGTCTATAAATACGTCCGGTCAAAATCTTTTTTCCTTTTTCGTTGTGTCTACGACGAAATACGGCCTCAATAATAAACAAAAGTCTCGTAGCTATTGGATGTTTGTACTTATGGGTTTTTATTTATTATAAGCCGTCATAACACCAATATTTTTTTACCTATTTAGTTAAACATCGATTAATTAAATGAGTTCGTATGCTTTGTATTTGTGACAATTTTACATTGCTTACCGCGTTTGCTTTTCTATTATGTTAACTTTGGCCTTGTATTGGCGCCGTATATGTTATACACATTTTATTAATATTCAGATTGAAGATTATTTTACTGCATAGCTTGTCAAATTATAAAGTGTATCAAAAAAACATTTTCGCTCTTATGGATCTCATGCTAGTATTTAAAGCATGTTGTTAAGACATTTTAATCTGTTAACAACAGGTTTTCCAAAACTTCACATTTCTTTTAGAAATGATCTTTCTGTTCGATATTCACGCAGAAATTCTAATTTGTACATCCTTATCATCAAAATCAGCATTTAAAAAATCTTTTTAATACTGGTTCTTTGCTGCCACATAGCATTGCGACAATGCTCATACGTACATGAACGTAGATCTAGTGTTGTTACATGGTGTGCTCCAGAAGAGCATATGCCAATAAGACAGAATTAACCAGGAATCTTCATTGATCCTTTTTTCACGCTCGAGTACCGCATTCACCCCCATTCATGTATCTCATAGTTAGGAAAGTTACGTTGCGTCGTGATGAAGTGGTCGATATCATGAATAGTAGTCTCCTGCGACACTAGCAATCCGTCGTAGTTGCCCCGGTTTTCTGGCGGGTAAAATATGTAATTAGCTATCTCAAAAAATACGCCAACCAACGCAATCGAAATCTCATAAGTGCATAAAATATGCTTGAATAGAACTGGCCGGAATAATGCCTCCTGACTTTCATCTTGAATTAGTTAAAACGAAACCGTAATTATAATTTGATTTACAAGCCGAAGATTCCAGGTTCGAATCCTGGCGCGGTCGCCATTGTTATGTCCACCTATATTGGATGGTCCACGTACATGTATATGCAGTTAAATTATTCATTTGAGAAGTCAATGCCTGAATCAATGTTTCCAACCCATCAGAAGACATTTTAAATGTACCACAAATGCTTTATTTTTACTCAATTATACATAGGATTTTGCTCGCATAACGATCATCGATTTAATAAAAAAAATTTACACATATTAATTAATTTATGTTCACTTCAGCTCGAAGTCTGCTTTTATCATTGGGCTGACTGCTTCATTCTTATACGGGCGCTTCTGCGAGGAATTTCTGTTGAAATAATGTCTGCCCTAGATAAGACCCTTTGTTCATTATTTGTCTTAAAGGTGGCTATTGCCACAGGCTGTCCACGTGATTTCAGATAGATGAGTTCATTTCATTCACTAGAAAACCTCGTCCTTTATGGTTATTACAATACATGGAAAGAAACAGGATGTTTTGTATTATTTTCCAAAGACAATTGGGTCAGGGTTTATTTGTCTTAAAGTCGTGGCAGAAGTTAATTCGTCTAGTGTCATTAGAGATCCTTGGCAGGTAAATTCGATGGTAACTGCATCTCAAACATATTTGAACAACATGTGTCAATTTCACATGTCTGTGGTACGACAAATTCCTATGCGAATGCAAATCTCTGAATTTTTATAACAGGCTTAATTAAATGGAACTATTTTGGCAGGTACGACATTATTAAGCCTAGCTGGTCATATTACCATGCACGAAAAAAATTCTATTGCGGATGAGTAGTCTAGAAAAGTTACTCTGGTGCGACGTTGATTTCGGTGACGCAACTCAAGAGTACGACGGTGTGTACAAATTTTGCCAACGTATCCCATTCCAGTTCAAAACCCTTTCTGTGTTTGCCTAGTTCGTTTCATTTTCTTTATATGAATGCTGCTTCGACTAATAGCAGTAACAACTTTGATGCCGTACAGAGCAAGCTGTTACCATGCTATTCTGTCATAACTATGATATTATGGTATTTTGCTGGAGTGTTAGTGTCAACTTTGTTGTTAATTGGCAACAGAACAGCACCCTTTTTAAATTCGGGACAAATTTCTTTCTCAAATTTATGGCAAAGAGCTTAAGTAGATCCTTTTATATATATTAATTTCGCCTAATGTGAATGATTTTGAATAGAGGACATTGATTCCGGTGGTTTTGGCGTTGCCTTAATTTCAATGTCCAGCTTCAAATCCGACGAAAGGTTACGTTACCGCTAATAACACTGTTTGCAATTTGTTTAGAACTGACAAGTCTGTGAATGTGTTTGATGAGCTGGGATTTAGAAACGGGTCGCTCGTTTTCTCTTAACAGAATGACCATTGCACATAAGTCCGGTTTTGGCGTAAAATTAGAATAGCTTAAATTACAATGCTGATTTCGACTCGTTAGCAACATTGTTTGTTATCCACCTCATGGTTTACTGCACACCCTTTGTGACACTTATAAATTAATGTGCGAAACCCACTTTGTTTCGTAACGGATATCACGTGCTGAAGAGCTATGGTGTTTATAAAGGTAGCTTTCAGGCACTCATCTTTTATCTAAGGACTGCCTGCCACAGCTTGCTCGAGCTGTTCCTTCATAGTGCTCCAGATGCTATCGTCCAGGCCAGTAGGTGTATGGAGAGGTTGCTCAGCAGAAGCTTGGGAATCTCTGAAATTGCTCTGCAGATTTTTAACCGTTTTTCTTTCATGTATACTTTGACGGAAAGCGTAGGGCTGTACAGATCGTAATATCATTTGTATTCTGGCGGCGATAAGACTCGTTGTATCTATTGATTTGATTAGTAGAGTGCTTGTGGTACGCGCTTGCGTCCTGGACATGACCCATTCATCGTCTACTTACCAAATTGTGATCGATCTGAGTATGATATCATACGTCTTGTGTAGTTAGAAAATTGATCCCTTCTTGACTGTGCTAAGGCCATTGGTGAGATTGAAAAGCCTTGTTTTTAGCCAGGATCCATCTTGTCGCAACTACGCTTTCCACGTGGTATTGATGTTATTTGGCGTTCAATTCGCTAGCAATCACTAGGCTGTTTAGAAGTTGCTCAAAGTCGAAAGAAAATCTTGCATTTTATTAACAGGATGAGTAAGAGCTAGTGCGAACCAGGTTCCTACGCGTAACCTAGTAAAGGCCAAACTCTTCTGTCAAACAAGAATTCTGCTTTAATGCTGGTTAGTAGAAAGGCAGCTCCGAATCTGGCTTAATCACTGTCATTTAAATTGTAAAATAATAGTCTTTTCCAGTAAAGTATGCTTTTATGAGACACGTTATTGAAGGATAAAGAAATTCTGAAGCCAAGCAATGCGCATACCGCGCTTGTGCCGTTTCATATCCATGAAAGTCTTCATTACCCTGAAAGGCAAGAGCCCCGATATTTTAGCATAAAAATGTCCCGTCGTCCGTTGCCTTCCACCTACTTACCCCGAAATGTTAAATCTACCATCGGATCCCAGTGCCCATCAGGTGCTTACCGAATTTGATCGAAAAAATTAAGTTAACCACTTTTATTTACTCTCATACAAGTACGCAACGATTTTGGTAATTCTCCAGAATCAAATAAAGTGCCTTCTACCATTGAATTCCCAATGTTGGGGTGTTTTGCACTGGTATAATTTTGTATGTATGCACTCTGCGAAGTTTAGCTGATAAGGCAATCCTATTTATTCTGCATGTTGGCCGATGCTGTAGGTAATAATCACTGAAGTTATTGTGAATTATTTTTCGTGGGCTACGACAGAATACCAGGCCGCTCTTTCCTAGTGGGGATAATTGATTTATGTTTATACATAAAGCACTTAGTTGACCTGCTTCATAAGGCTGACGAGCACCATCTGGGCATTTGATTATTTTGAAAGTGTTTATTCACATAAACGGTGTGCCACCCTATGCATACGAGTACCATATATGTGTAATACTCATTACTTAAAGTTGTCATAGATTGTTATTTCTCCGTACAAGCAACACAAAACTGGAACAACTTTGCGGCTTTAAAATCTTGTAAGCATGAGACAATGCGTGCAATAATAATTTTTAAAATATAATAATAACTGCAAGAATAATTAAGGAAAAAAATAAGATCATTTAACTTGATTTAAAGACATCTAGAAAGTACACAGAAGCAAGGCAATATTAACCACTGCGCAGCACTCAGCCTAGGGCCGAACAAATTTAAAGTAAAGAGACACTTTATCGTTTTGTAAAAATGTTCAAAACTAGTAATTAATTCTGCTACTCCTTGACAAAGTTGCAACAATATCGTCGTTAAAAGCGTGGAGGAACAGTTCTTATAAAACACAATTCGATTATAGTTAAATCCTGTTACATTTCCCATATCCAAATATCCTCATTTTATTCTGTAGCCTAAGCTTATGCTATCTGAGGTAATAGTGTTCTACTGGACAATCTGACTGTGTGCTTTAAACCTGACCGAGCCAGCGGAGACTTATTTGTTTGTCTAAGGAAGTGCACTTATTTACGGATCCAAAAATACGTCCACAGATATCATCGTCTGGGTTGTTTCTCAGAAAAAAACAGTTGAATGCTTGTACGTGTCTGACATCCTTAAATCGAAAGGCCCACTTCTCAGTAGCGTATAAGAAAATTGCATGCGTATATGCGTTGTATATGCGAACAGTAAGACATAGTGAGTTAGTAAAAACACCAGCATTTGTGATTCTCGTATTCACGTTTCCTTCATATTTCTTTGGTAATTGATGAAATTAAAAAAATATCCGAAGTTAGCTTCACTACTGCAGGTTTACACATTCGTATAGTAGATTGTACCGTCCAATTTTCCCACATTATTCACTCAAATATAAAATGGGTAAAAGGCGTAATACTATCTCCTTTTGATGAGGCGCCAGTAAGCACGAAATGAATGTGTTCGAGATTATACTTTCTATTCATGCTGTCTTTCGTTTATCCTTCTGGTAATATTTGAACTAATTTGTTACTAGGTACGCAGAACCTAATTCACAATTGCATATATATTAGTTCTCCGCCACAAAGAGTATTTAACTGTTATATAGTTAATTGATTTATCTCATGATTAGCGCGAAATGTGATAAGTAATATCAATCAAGGCCGGAGTGTATGGATTTGCTGGAGTAACGGATGTTCAGAAATAGTTGAAAATCGAAAGAGTTTTGGGAAATATAGCATACAATTAAATAATCAATAATTGCACGGGTGGTGGTATCAATTCATTAAATCGTTTGCGAGCATGATGTAAACACCAATCCAATTGTATTTAACCAGTCCTCGAACAACATAGCAAGACTATGGTCAACCACGTACTGACGGTTTTCAACCTTCCATGATCTTTATCAGAGTACGACTAGCGAGGAACAAACCGCAATGCATATATATGGATAGCAAAATGAGATATGCGTCTCTCACGTCTAGTAGTCTCGCATACATTGTACTTGACTGGAAACGTCGGTCGCACAACTTCTATGCAGTTTCATAGTCTTCTTAATCATAATAATTGTAAAGAAATCTGTCGTATTCAAAAGGCATATATGCCTGTACATGATGAGCTCCCAATAAGGACGAAACCGGTCTACTGGATGAATTGCCTTTCCTACACTAAACAATTCTTAGTTTATACTGACATATGTAAGTAATTAATGGGTCAGGTGTTTATATCAAGACCGCAACCTTGATTATAATATTTGTTATCACCACCCGCGCAACCAATGTTCGTTTAATTATATAAATGTTCATTTCAATACCACTTCCCCATGTAGTGTGGTGTCTGTATAGTAATGACAGATTGGGGATGGTTAGTTGGAACTTTGGGTCTAAATGGATGCCATATGAGCTCCACCTAAAGGAAAAATAGACTAACCAAGTTACATTAGTTAGTATATAACTGAAAATTGTGTTCAGTGAAGTGTGCGGCAGAATGGCTCAGTGGTTAGAGCACCAGATTCCGAAGCAGACGTGCCCAGTTTCGAGCCCTGTCCGCGGCAAATTCTGGCCAGTGCCTGATGAGTTCCCAATAAGGACGAAACCGGTCTACTGGATGAATTGCCTTTCCTACACTATACAATTCTTAGTTTATACTGACATATGTAAGTAATTAATGGGTCAGGTGTTTATATCAAGACCGCAACCTTGATTATAATAATTGTTATCACCACCCGCGCAACCAATGTTCGTTTAATTATTTAGGCATATATGCTGTATGGGGCTCAACTAATACATTTAACGAACTTTCGTCGTGAAGTTTTTACATGTTTGGAAGACCTTTTTAGTTTTTTCTCACTTTGCAGTTCTGTATTCTTAGACATTCTGGATTTCCTGGAGCAACGGATGTTCAGAAATAGACGTGAAAAACGGAATTATTAAATTACCTGTTCCAGAACGTTCCGAAATATATGCATAAGTAAAAAATAGAAGACATTTAAATACTGTTTGTTGCGGAGAACTAATATATATATATATATATGCAAGTATGTATTAGGTGTTGCGAACCTAGTAACAAATTAGTTCAGTTTTGACCAGAAGGATAAACCAAAGTCAGCATGAACGGAAAGTATAATCTCATGCACATTCGTTTCGTGCTTACTGACGTCCTATTATCCAACATTCTTAACCAAAATATATAGTGGTTAAAGAGCGTAATACCGGCTCCTACTGATAAGTCGCCAGTAAGCACGAAACGAATGTGCATGAGATTATACTTTCCGAACATGCTGTCTTTGGTTTATCCATCTGGTCAAAACTGAACTAATTTGTTACTAGGTTCACAACACCTAATACATACTTGAATAGAAGACATTGTTAGCAGGAGTATATTGTGGAAATCGAGTAACGTTAAATAGAGAAAATGAAATAAATGCAGCAGGTCGAGGAAGTTACAACCGGTCACGTACAGTATGCTCGAAAAAACTCAAATCGCGCATAATTCAAAATCTTTATACAATCAAGTATTTAAACAAAGAAAATTCTGGAAAACAAATGAATAAATTCTTTTTAAATAAAATTCGTTTCAATCAGCCAAGGTGGTTTAAATTTATCAGTTAATGTCACTTTAATTTTGGCGGAGGAATTATCTTCCTCCACAGGAACCTCAGATGTTACATGTGGAAATACCCGCATTGAGCATGGCTGGTCTTATCTTTGCCTGTAGTACATTTGTGCTAATTTATTATGATAAATTTTCGGCGCAGCTATCCAATAATTGTTTATTTGGCTTCGCGTTTATCTACCACCCACATAAAACTCGGCGTCACTTTAACGCCAGACTTGAGTTTTAAAGTCAATCATAACCAACACCATCTGGATTTCTCTTCTTTAGTAGAAATGTTTGCTGTCATTTTTTGCATTAAGCGGGAGCAAATACTAATTCAACTGAAGGACAACTCTTTTTAATAATTTTGGCAATGGATTTGGTGGATTGCAGTAAGGAGTGCCGCACGAAATTGGCTTTTGAAAGAGTTCCTTTCATGTTAAGATTCTTAGGCTTTCGAAATAACACAATTACAGGTGCTTCATTTTCAGTCTTGTCAAAATTCTGTAGTGCCAGAGGTTCGAAGTCAATAACATTTAGATATGAATGGTGCAGATTGTTCTCTGGTGAAGATTCAGAATCAGTATTTTGTCGGCGCATTCTCTGCACAAATTCCTCTCCGAGGCTTTGCTCTATTTGACTGATGCTTTTCTTGGCATTCACGATGCGATTCTCCAGCTCATCACATGCATTTTCCAGATAAGTAGACGATAGTTTGAATGCCAACTGGACGATTAATCCATTAACATTATTGTTCTTGGTCAAGTCGATCTTTCCAATGTTCAGTAGACAATATCATACAAGGAAGTGGATTGGCATCATTACTGTTAGTGTTTTTTTCAGACGCAGATTTTTCTTCCAAGCATTTGTTATTCACGCCACATCCATCACACGTTCAACAAAACTGTCAACAACCAACTGCTGGCCTACCACAGCCTCTGACGTCACTTAGCAGTCTTTCATCCAATGTATTTCAGGAAAACTTACAAACGCCATACACCGGCGAACATCACGCACTTTTAGTCCACAACTTTCCGTTGGTACGTGGGTGTACTTGTGCAATAGGCCTTGCCACAAAACCTCGGTCAGTTGCGGCATTATTGGATGCAAAAGATGAATGCCAGTAAGAATACAGGCCGTAAACAGCTGAAGTTCAGCCAGCAAGATTTCATGACTTGCAGTTCCAAGGAGTAATCGATGTTTCAACACCTCGAGGTAAATGCTGCACAGGTGATTCTGCCACCAATATTTTAATTTTATAAAGTTAGTATGCAATAGTCGTCCGCCAGCAGGAGAACCACGGTTATTGGACTCAGCCGAGAAATCCGAATTCATTTAAGTGACAATTCCCGTCAGCTAAATTGCAATCCATTCGTTCAAGTGGACAACAGAATAAGGCGAGGTTAAGTGTTCGTTAGACCCTCTATTATAGACTTAGGAACTATGGTGTTTTTGTTTCGGATACGCAGCTTATATCACGTTGTTTTTCAGCCATACGTATCAGAACTTCCAAATGCCACAATCGTACGTGTAATGCGCCGGTGTGAATATCTAACCTCGTTTTAATGAATTTTAATTCACGTGTAATAATATTGATATTTGGTGCTAAAACTTTGAGCTCAAAAGTTTGCTCAAAATAATTATTACTCATTGTATGTGCTATTGAATTTTTGTCTGAATTAAATAGTAAATAAATTGAAGAAAATTATTCAAAATTTGTTGCAGTGGCTCTATCTCTTATGTATCCTCTAGGATTCAGCAGATAAGGCGGACTTTTCATTCTGCATGTCAGCCGATAAAGTTAAGAATAAGTATTTTTATATTATTCATAGTCTTTTGTCCGATTTAAAGGAGTACTATGGCCAGGAATCTTAGTTATGTTGGTTTGTATATAGCTTCTGTTGTCTAAGATGATCTGCATATCGGGGCTAATGAGCACTATATGATATGGAATCAGGTTTTGAGCCACCTGTGGCGAAACTTTTCTGTGGCCTGCCGGTTTGTTGGCCGAAACACTATCCTTATATTACTGTGCAAACATTCCAAGTTGTGGAAGTTTCTCTTTGAAAACAGTATCATTCGTGAAATAAAACGAGTGGCTTGAATGTGCACCTACTCGGTTATGTTGTCGAACGAATTTTGGTTTGCTACTAACGGCCTTGTCTTTAGCCTGTTCTGCAAATTACACTTAATAAAAAATGTCTTGAATTGCCTTTGGCTGTTGTTAATTTGTCCTGTAAAATATAATTTTTTAGCGTAAATCGATGTTTAACTTAATTTTGTCGGTATTGAGTGTGTGGTTAATGTGGAAATTAGATTGCCTGTTGAATATTTTCTTTTCGCCAGAACTAAACTCGACTGTGATATTTGGTACTTCATATCGTTAATGATTCTGAACAGCAATGGAGATAAAATTTGATTAAAAATATAAATTGTACAAAAACGAGCAAGAAGCGAGAAACTTACATGCCGAGACACGCTTAAACCCGTGTATACAAATATAAACAATTAATAAGTTTGCTCTTGAACGTTGTTGTATTGAGTTGCGTAGTGTAGTCATCCCATTTACAGTATCCACGGCTTTCTTTCGTGGGTAGTAGATTTGCACTATCAGTTTCGCAAAGATCCAATTAATCCCCATTTCTAAGTACGCGTGGAGTTCATCTTCGTCGTGGTTGGGTGCTGATACGTCCCCACCCTACGAAGGCTTCAACATCATTCTTTCTATCCTCTGGAAATTAGTTACGATCTAGTTATATTTGTGTTGTAGAATTGAATATTTTTAAGTAAATCAACTTTAAACAACAACAGCAGTAAAACAAAATTTTGCTGTACAATACAGTTTGTCGTTACAATCGCTGAATTAAATCATTATAGTTTAACTGATTTTAAAAATTGCAAAAAAATAAAACAAAAGTATAGTTGACAATTTTTACAAGTTTTCGACGCTCCTTAGTAGTTAGAAGTTTTGCGAAACAGTGCTTCAATGTCGTATGTTGATTAAAATATTTATCAATTTTGCCTACTTAAAATTTAAGAAAAGTGTTAGATAATATGAAATATTTTTTCAATAAGACGGCAAATCACCATAATTAGAAAACCTTCGAACTTCATTAAATTTCTACTCGAATAGTAAATATACTGTAACGCGCGGCTCCGCGTTACAACCTCTAGATTACAGTTTGCGTCATTGCAATCTCTGTGGTTTCGGAGGATGTGTTATTGTATAAAAGTTTTCCATCTGAACCAGTGGACTGGTGCCTATATGACTCCGATAAGGAAGAGTCATGAAATTGGAACTAGATCTGGACATATGGCAATATCTCCTCCTTTTGTGGGGAATGTAGCGAGCAAGTTATTCTCTTTCTCGAAAATCTACAAAATTTATAATCAATTGCCGAAGGGGCTTAGAGAAATGCCTCCATCTAAGTTGTCTATTAAAACTTTATCTACTGAACTTGAAAAAGTCTGCAATCCTGCTGATATCTTTTATTTTTTTGATTATGATAATACTTTCTCATGGTTGAATAAGAGACAAGGATAATTGTTATCGGAAACAGATTTTATTGAGATTTTATTTCCAAGTTTTGTATTATTATAATTGAAATGTTATGCACTAGATCTTCAAATTAGTTAACATTACATACAATCAATTGCTAGTCATGGTTCTCAATTTTTGCATAATGTTACACTCGAATTATACCTTAATTGTTCCTAATTTGATGATGTATATATTATTCTTTTCAGTCGAACTTTCTGATATTGATATATTGTATTGTACAACTAGTGAGATATACCTATCTACATGAGATGAATTGCACAATTTATTGTGATGTGATAATTATTTTAATATATATTGTACAATTTCCAATTTTATTATTTGATGGAATATGTGTGGTTTGAATCCAAATAAAGATATTCTATTCTATTCTATTCTATTCTAACGACTCTCAATTTCGACAGTTCCGGTTTTTCTTAGGGTCACATATACTAATTCTAGTTTTAGACAATATTTCTCATAACTGTGATTTTAGAAACAATCTCTGTTAGTTTCAAGCAGTTTTAATTGAGATTTCTTGAAGTGCAATTTTCTTTTAATTAATAGGGTTTTGTTTAGTAATAATAGACACCCGCGCGTAATACGCCGGTGACATGCAGTGGATTAATGTATTGTACCGGTCAAAGCCAAGATTAATATTTTTGTGTGCTTTAGAATGTTTATCAGTGACCCTAAACTGTTCTGCTAAGACATTCTGGATTTATTTATTGTGTTTATTATGACTTTGCTTTTGTGACTAGATATTAAATTTGTGTTAACAACATTTAATTTTATTGCCGTCTAGAACACGGTCAATTTTTACTAACAGTGAATTATAATTTACTTTGCAACCTTGTTCATAATAAACATATGATAATTCGAATTAGCCTTCTCCCATCGCGACAATGGGAATTAAAAAGAGACATTATAAGCACGGCCCACGAAACACATTTCTTCCGACGTCAGCTACCATGTGTAACGACATAAATTAATGGCCGACATATTGCGTAAATTAAATTAAATTTTATTCCACATTCTTCTACCAAATATATAGTGGTTAAAGGGCGTAATACCGGCTCCTACTGATGAGTCGCCAGTAAGCACGAAACGAATGTGCATGAGATTATACTTTCCGTTCATGCTGCCTTTGGTTTATCCTTCTGGTCACAACTGAACTAATTTGTTACTAGGTTCGCAAAACCTAATACATACTTGCATATATATTAGTTCTTCGCAACAAACAGTATTTAACTGTAATATATTAAATTTTATTTACGTTGCACCAATGAGATAAAAGCGAAACTTGCCGTTTAACCAATAGTGTGCCCCTCTATCAGTAACAAATCTGTATTCAGAGCACCTTAACCGAGTTTGTAACGTCGTACGGCATTTACTTGAAGCCGGGGCGTTTACAAAATTGGCGACCGCGCCAGGATATTGATTATTGTTCTGATTTTTTTGGTATAAATAAAATTGACTTCCCTTTTCATTTATTTGGGATAAAAATAGATTAACATTTGCGTTTTCTTTACCCTGATCGTGGTCTTCTGGGAATTTTGTTGGGTATATATTCGTGGATTTGTGTTGATTTTTTTTGGGATATAATAATAATATCATTGGCATCAAAGGCCAACGGGGCCTCTGTTCATCTTTTCTACGTACAAAACGGTACCGTACAAACTCGAAAGGCTCAATCGCGGATAATTTCAATTTTTGGAAGATTGTTAGAATGTCAGGT
>JAQBSW010010743.1:0-22899 GCA_029291075.1 Eudiplozoon nipponicum | reverse complement strand
TGAATTAATTTGTTACTAGGTTCGCAAAACCTAATACATACTTCAATTTTGATCGCCGCAGATTTTGCGAAGTTTATGTTAAGCAAAATTCACTCTCTATGTTTATACTTAAATTTTACTTCATAATGAAAATAAAAAACTTTAGATAAAATAATCCGTTTTGCGACAATCATTTACGCGACCATTAAAACGTTCTCCTATTAAGTAGATTACAAATTTTACGTCTGCATTAATATATTTAAAATTATTGTATTAAATAAAAAAAACAAACACAGGTCCCAAAAATAAATTATACACATACAATATTGTAGTAGCTTAATAATAATCAAAACGCTTTTATATTATTTGACTGACAAGCAGATATGGTATACAATTTAGGCCATTGCGCTTACCGTGCCACATGCTAAACTAATTTACAAGTCACACACTAATTTCTTTTTATGGTTAAACTTTCCTCGCAGATCGAATCTAATTAGAATATTTGAAGACCTGACGTTCTATCTAGCCATCCCGATCTTTCATTATATAATAGACAACATACCACTGGAGTAAGTTATACTGAATTGTAGTTTAATGGCCGGATATTGATTTTATGTATTTAGCCAGTATAAACTCAAAATTGTATATGTTAACTAATGCAATTGATCAAGAATAACAGTTTCGTCCTTATTTGGATATCAAGAATATGTAACTATTTATATATTTTTTCTGTGTTACAGTTATCTGGTCCGGTTTATTAGAAACATATTTCGTTTGGAAAAAGTAGAGAAATAAAATATTCGTCTAACAAGACGAACTCTTTAAGGTTTTTCCGTGGTTAATAAAATAGTTTTTCTCGTTTACAAGTTTTATGAAAATATTTTTTTAGCCTAATCGTCTTATAAACGTTTAAATGTTAGTCCCAATTATCATTAACGTTCTAACAAGTAAAATGTTATCTCGTTCTGCGTCAATTGTTTTAGCTTGCCTACTCGAAAATCTCAGCTCTTTGTTTAACCTAAATAAAGCTTTTAATTGCAGTATTACATTTTGATGTATCTAAACGTGTAACAATTAATGATAGCGATAATGTGTTGTTAGTCGAAACTATGGCTTATGCTACTGAAAACATTTCGTAGCAATTCAATTGGTTTTCAGCACAATGAAATTATTAAATGTTAAATGCAGACTATATCGGCCTTATTGCCAAATCTACATACGTGGACAATCATTTGTTCCCTTAGTTCTATTAGCCTACCGAAGTTTGTTTTAGATTTATATTGGTCTCTTCGAGATTGTCTAAATGATGATCAATTTGTTAGTTGAACAAATTTTATTTCATTTGATCCTCTAGGAGATTTAGAGGCTTGTAAATTTATACATGAAATGTAATTAGGAGTTAGACAGAGAACGTCGTTTAGAAGGAAGTTTGCTTCTTGTATGCCTCCCTTGCCATAATCGTAGTTCGTACATTTGGTAAAATTAGTAAAACATATACCAATGTCAGATTGCGAAAAAATGATATTCTTGATAGTGATTCTTTTAAATCGTTGCTTTAGATATTGAATAATCCTTTGTGTAAACATTTATTTTTCAATAATTTGTCATTTAATATTTATTTTTCAAGATCGTTCTCAATTATATGTATTAATTGTGTAATTCCTTTGCTATTATTATTATATGCATTATATGCATATCTATGTCTGTATAAACTAAGCATTGCATAATTTAGATAAGGTTATTTATCCAGTTGCCCATTTTCGTTCTTACTGCGAACTACTGTCCGGAATTTTCCGCGAACAGGATTCGAACTTGGGCATGTCTGGTTAAAAATCTGTCTTTCTTACCATGAAGCTACCCTGGTGCACATTACAGAAAGTTTTATTTATATAATAACTAATGTTTCTTGGTTAGCCTATATGGCTTCTCTGTAAACATAAATATCTATCTAACCACCCCCAGTCTGTCATTATTGGACAGACACCATGCTTCCTGTGGGAATGTAATTGAACAAAAAATAATAATTTTGGCAATGAGTCTTTTGTCATTAAATGTGTAGTTCGGGTGAATTAACTGCAAGATTCATTATTCTTGAATTTGCCTATCATTTTTGGATAAAATTTAACATTTAATTTCACTTTTTAACTGGTTTATTTGATACATTACCTAATCCAACAGTAGAAATACATGACAAGTCATTCACTTATCATCAATTACGCTCTACTTGGAGTTGAAATATCACTAGTTTAGCATAAATTAGGAGTATGGAACGTGAATTTAAATTGGTCAGCTGGACGCACCATCGATTTATAGAACCATTTTTCAAATACGGAGGCATACTAACACACCTAGCATTAATTAAAATTGAAAAACTCTTTGTTGGTAAATTGCAATTTTTACAGGAGAAAATATGTTCAATTATAGACGCACGCGGAGCAAAACTCCAACTTTTCACAAAAAAGTTGGTATTCGCACCAACAAGCGTACTTTTAATATTTACTTTACTGCGGCTGACTCCTTTTGGAGGATAAGCCGGCTCCATTGAGTTCATGGAGTTTCTTTGGAAGTGGTGTCCCTTCACCACTCGGATTTTTGATCGAGGACGCACCTCTAGCCTTTGCACATCCAAGCGCAGTCTGCAAGGCAGCAGTAAGTTGCATGCTTGCCGTTGGCTGTTGAGAGCTCATTTGCCATTCGGAAGTACGGGGTACTGTCCAGGAGTCCATGTAATCCTGTGACTGTTGAACCCTTTTGTGGTGGGGAACACACGCCGAGTCATGGTGCCGTCGTCGGGCTCATGTGGTATTTTATAGGAGATCCGATTGCCGGTCGGAAATCCACCACGCCCTGGTGACACCAACAAGCGTACGCAATAAATTCTATTGAATCTGCCTACGTATTATTGTCCACTGAAACGATTTCAAATAGAGATAGCTTTAGATGCAGATTTCAGTGGAATTTTTTCTATCACACTAGGCACAACATGTCTTATGGTGGATGCCATTATGGTTATATCGGTTGCAAAAAGTGTAAACACCAAAGCACAAGTAAATAATTTACCAATATCAAACTGTTTATAAATAAATGGTTTCTAACTGGCTTCAATAGATTAGACATACATTTGACCAATTAATGCGTTGGCCTATTTTTCATTGACAGATTTGGTCCAACGGAATAATATACTTTTTTGATTTCGATAAGCCCTACAATCTAAGTATTTTTGTTTCAGCTGATCTCAGTTGCTTTTGTTTGACATTTGTAACCTTTCAATTCTGTAATGTATTGCACAACATTGTCGATTAAACTTTTATAGTGTTTAGTTGCATCACTATTAATGCCGATTTCAATTTGCGGACCAGAGGCCAAGAAATTGCTTTTTAAAACGATATTACCACGATCCATAGCAATCTGACTGATGAATTAATATTACAATCATGGTCTTTGGCTTCTCCTAGTAAAGCAGTTTTGTTGGCTTTATGTGAAGAAGATTTCGTTGACTGAGCATAAAGTCGATACTGGTGGCTACTATTAGCGAGCTTTATATTAAAACATCGTTGCTCAACTTTGATTCAGAGAACTGATAGAATATTGAATCTAAAACAAATTCCAGTGAAATATTCTCGAAGAATAAAAATTTTTTAACGTAAGCTCGCTGTGCGACAAATTCAGTTTCTTCTTTGATAGATTAATGTGGCAGTATGGCTCAGACATTAGACTAACAGATTCCAAGGCAGGTGTGCCGAAGTTCGAGTACTGCCCGAGATAATTCTGGACAGTTTGTGAAGAGTTCGAGATTAGAACGAAACCGGTCTGGTGGATGTATAGCCTTTTCCACATTACACAATTGCACACTGACAAATTTATGCATACAATTGGACTGGTGTTTACATCAAGAACACAACATTGCCTTAAGTATTAACTGAATCAGGCGGTTTGTTATCATGTGCATGCTTCAGAATTTATATAATTGTGTGTTTCGTTTGAAAAAACGACAATATTTGACCTATTTTATTGCTTTAATTTTGTAAACAGACGAAATTTATCTAATTTATCAGATAGATAGTTAAACTAAACATTAAAGGATTAGGCGGGTATTGTTAACGATGTTTAAATCAAGTTTGCGAGCTTTGAGTTAACACCAATCCCATTTTATTTAACCAGTCGTCGTACACCATAGAAAAACTACGGCGACTGGCGGTAACACCATTATTAATGTTGAAGGAGCCATTCTGTTTCATCTAGCTGCAACAATCTATTGAAGATGATTAATCCAGACAGGCAGCGCACGGTAGCTGCACTGTCAAGTTCGCGGTGACTGAACAAGTTATTCAATACTTTCTTGTTGCACTGCGTGTATACTGAAGATTAAAACAGGTGATGAGAACAATATGGCTGCACTACTACAGTGATTGCGAACAGTGAACTCTGCAAGTGCTGCCTTATGTTGATGATAATGATTCAAACCGCGAGTGGTGCAGCCTTGCTGCGGTACTTCAATACTGATCAAACCGAAATAGCAACGCTGATGATTAAACTACGTAGTCAGTGCACTTTAGGTGCAAATCTTTTCTGATAAAAATTATATCAAGCATTATGTACTGTATAGCAGCAAAAATAATATTATGTACGCCTTCAATGTGCAAAATAATGATAAATTTTATCAGATATAAGAATAATTTTTTTCCTCATATTCTTCTTAAGTATCTAAAAATAAGGAACTCTTTAAAAAAATTGAAAAACCGTATATATATTGTTTGGCCTATCAATATATATATATATATATATATATATATATATATATATATATATATAAATCGATGTTCATAAGAAGAACATATGAAAGAAACGGTTCATTTATCTGATAAAATTTCTTTTCCTGTTTGCCAATGAAAAGGGTACTTTGCATTTTATTAAGGCTCGCATTTCAAAGGCATATTATGTTTACTGAACTGGGCGACCAGTGCTGTCTATCTGCACCACTGCAATGTCGATCTTTAAAACGGGCCTTCAATGTTGTCTAATTTCATAACTATAATGCTAATAATTATGCCGAAAAGTCAGTACTGTCTAATGGCTCTACTAAATTGTTGATCATTGCAACAATCAGCCAGTAAACAGACGTAAGTAAACCATTTATTAAATTTTTCTGGGGGGAATCTGTTACTAAAAATATTGTAAGGAATTTTTTTGTCTAAACCCCTAATGATTGGCTAAGGTATTTTCACTATCAACGGTTAAAACCGTGTAGTATTTCCGTCTTTATCATATAATGAAACACTCAATGGCCTGAACTGTAGCAAAAGCTGCATAAAATGCGGACGTTCTAGTCGATATCATTGAGGAAACAAACACGTGTAAAATCAATGATTTTTCAGACATGATACAATAGATTTCTATAAGGTGTTTCGTCGCACGATAACAGAATATTATAAAATGTCCAAATATAACTGAGGGTAACTGTCCACTTTATATTTACCAATCGTTTAAAAGCGTAAGGAGTCTTGTGGGAAGGAAAAATGAACCTTCAAAAAAATATGGTACCCTTTAATTATTAATATGTCCTAACCCCTTTTAATATACTATATAACATCTTTTTATATCTCTGAAATTAAGTCGCAACATTGAAACTCCAAGGTCGGCATTACTGAGTGACTTTTTTTATGGAAACGGTTCATGAATGTGGGCATCATAAATGAAAATTTAACAAGATTTTTTTCCATTTGCCTTAGCCAAATAGCGAATAAAACCTCCGCACTAGATAAGCATACATAATATATTATATAACCGCTTATGGACTATTCTAATTGATCTGATAGCAGAATGCAAATATATAATTGATAAAAATGACGCTGAGTTTATAAATCAAAGTTCTCGAATATCATTCGGGAGGTGGTTATTCTTCAACAGTTTGCAGCTTTCAAAACTGCAGCGGCCATCTATTCTACGAATCATTTATTAACTCGGTATTTACATCCGTGGATTACTCGCATTTTTATCGATGCAATAATTCGACTGCCAAAGCAACAATGTCATACTCCATCTATCTTCGGCAATCTGCTCTAGGCGACCATTAACTTTACACTAAAATTCAGGTAAAGTTGAGCTCTAATATATCATTATATATATATATATATATATATATATATATATATATATATATATATATATATATATTGATGTACAAAAGATAAGGATTACGTTCTGCGTAGGTTGCAACGTCATTGAGCCTGATATAATGCTGTTAATTGCTATTCATCAGAATTTGCAAGTTTTGAAAATTATTGTACGGCTTGGCATCTAAACATTATGTGGCCCTAACATGCTTAGTCGTAAGGCATGATGCAGATCCTTCTAATTGCCATCAACGTAGAAGTTACTTATTGAAGACCAATTTACGATTTGTCATTCAACATAACTTAACAGAGTAGATAATTTTAAACAGTAAGGCAATAGTAGAATGCTATTCAACAGTCTATTTAGCAGCACAGGAGCTTTTAATGATTGGGTTTACACATACCAGTTAGGTACGCGCAAACTCGTAAAAGAACCCTAACATTTTGCCACTCAGATGTATTCCTGATATCAGTCCTTCGCTCAAAATGATTTACCAATCGATATATCAGCGTAATAAGATACAGTGAATCTTCTCTTTTTATATTGTATTTTGTCAATGTCATTAGTTTTACAAATGTATATATATATGTATATATATATATATATATATATATATATATATATATATATATATATATATAATTAATAAACGTAATATTCCAGGTCATAAAACCAGAAGCATTCTAAAACTGTGTCTGCTGTTGCTGAACAATGACATTATTTTTACCGGATAGGTTGATGAAAGTAGAAAGAATTTAAAATAAATTTATAACAAGTGTGATTTCCATCTCACTCGTAAATAAAAACAGAATTGGGCTTTGTTTTGTAAAACAAATAATTTAGAACATTCAATTTTGAAAAGTTATTGGGCGGAGATTCCAAGTAGTCTTTTTCCTTGAACCGGATGCTATTTCAATTGTGAAAATAAACTTTACTATTTAGAAGCATACACATATCTCGTTATTCTGGAACTTTTAATTTAAAAATTATGTTTTTTCTACAGAGAGAAAGAGAGAGAGTTGTGATAAATATTTAATTCCAAATTCAAAAATTTACGATTACGCACTTTTAAGAGTTGATTGCAGAAAAGCTAAAAGCAGAAACTAGGTGATACTTTTCGGCCGTCTATTTATTTGATTAATGTGTTACAATTTGGCAATCCTAATTTGCGCTGTTCACCGGATACAGCGTTAACACTATGGTACAGACATGCTATTGCTATGCCGGCTGTGAAGTGAGTGCGGCCTGTGGTCTGGCGGGGTGTGGGGATTTTATCTGGTAGTTGTGCCTCACTAGCCATGTTTACTGTTAGTCTGTGCACAGCTGTTTTTGCCGAGATGAACTCTCCGTGTTGCTGCTGTTGGATGTTCTGCGCGTACTTTGAGCACGTGTGGAGTTGTCGGACAGTTGGATTACGAGAGCCTTTGCCGTTGCTTCTAGGTTCCGACTTGCGCGGTGCACTACGTGATCCTGCCAGTAGTCATTGCTTGTCTCTTAGATTAAGCCATGCATGCAGTGAAACCACAAATGTCTCTCTAAAAATTGTCTATTTATTTACCAATTCAAAATTTTAACATTTCATTACAGATTTTAGATTTACTAATGCTTACGTAAATAAAAAAGCATTTCATTGTACATTACCTGGGCTTTAAGGCATAGGAGACAGTCCAATTTGTTAGGCTTTGAAGTTTCCCGATGGTTCGCTATGCAGCAGAAACCGAATCTGTCAGTGTTCAAATATCGTCCAGTTACGCTTGTTTGATATGAACAGAAATGTCAAAATATTAATAGGTGCCTAACTCGGTTGGTCTACAGCGTACGCTAGACTTACGTTTTAACTGAATTTTACCGTATCAATCAATTTCAATTTTTGTATCAATTTTGTTAACTGCGAGAATTCAAGCTAGCAAAACGCGACAAAATGATGGAAAACCGCTGATTAATTTAAAATGTTAATTTCCTTTAATATTATCAGTTAAAAATATTAACAAAAGGTAAGCAAGTTCATAATTTTTCGATTAAAATGGCTAAATAATTAACTATAAATAAATAATAATTGTCTCTCCCATGGGCAAAGTTTTGCATATCGTTTATTAATTATCTGAATAAGCACCTCCACTTCACATTTGTTCGTCAATTGGGCTAAAACAACTTCAATTTTACTAAAAGAACCAGCGTTTCACATAATTATCATTCCAAATGAATTTTTACACCAAATAAAAGGCGTATAAACGGAAATTGTTAGGGCATTTGAATAAAACACATCAGGCTAGACAGAAATCGCACTTCTAAACCAAATTCGGGGCATTCGAGAGAGTTTATGTTAAGCGAATTTTTAGTACCGCTTGTTAAAAAATTGTGAACATACCGACTGTTTTGCTTTCCATATATATTCCATGCGGTTTGATCCTTGCTAGTCAGTTTGCCGCCGTACTCTGACGATGATCATGGATGGTAGAATCGCATCAGTGCGTTTAGACTGGCAGTAGTTTTGTTATGTTGTTCCACGACTGGTTAAATACGATGGGATTGGTGTTTATTTTGAGTTAGGAAACTTAATTTAAAGAATTGTTGCCACAACCCCTCAATCAATTATTTTTTAATTGTATTGTCTATATATATATATATATATATATATATATATATATATATATATATATATATTAGATGGCTTAACTCATTGTATTTAGCTAGACGTCAAACAACATCGCAAAACCACCGCATGTCATACATACTTGCTATGTTGTTTGACGACAGGTTAAACAAAATTGGATTTCTGTTTCTTTGAAGTTCACAAACTAGATTTAAAGAATTGTTACCACCACCCGCGCAATCAATTATTGTTTAATTAAATGGTTTAGTTTGTATGATTAGGTCAGGTGACGTCTTGTAGTATAAATCAATCGAATTCTGCATTTTCCAACACTTGTACTATTTAGCATACACTCTGACCATCGTTTTTAATAGATTAGTCGTATATAACTATTTCAAGCGACATCAAGCAATATCCAATCTACCTATAAAGAAACTGCGATAGTGTTCAGTTCTCATTAGGGAATTTAGAAAGTATTACGATGTGTCGTATTTTGTTTATAATAAGATAAATCATTTCTGTGGTCCTCAATTACGCTCAGGTATACGTCGGAAAGACTATTTTCTGCCGAATATTGTTTTTCTCAAAAATCTGTCTTTCTAATCTTAGATGAGTACTATATTGTTAAGAAGCAATCAGCTTAATGTTTCGAGATAGTTGCATTAAAATATAATATCACATTTTACTATTGGCCGGTTAAAGCCATAAATATTAGGCGAAAGCGGAATAACTATCAAATTTATAACTTTTTTTACTTTTACGAAACAAGTGAGCAGTCTTGTCCACTATCAGAACTCAGTACGTATATCTAGGATGCCAGTTAGATTGCGTACTTATTTTATGCCATTTAAGGTACCACACGAGTAAACCAAATATGGTAAAGCATTTTGCACATTCCATCAGCCCTTAAAAGAATATGGCTGATCTCATGTAAACTGTGATTTGATAATAAAGAATCAGTCAATAGTGTCCTTTTAAAATAAAAGGAAATTTTATCAGCTAAATGGGCGAGTCCTATCCTTTATTTTTCCCAAATATACATAAATGTAAACGTGGAGAATGTCAAGAGAGTAAAACCCAATTAATTGCGAGCATGACATCATGTTCAAGCTCAATGCTCGAACATGCTTTTTCTGCTAGCACAAATACGTCTGCAGTTTATTTAACAATAAAGCTTCATAAGTTACTAAAGCATTCCTGGTATTGCATTTAGTAATCATCTTAAATTTTACTTTGGTGGAATATACTTGTGAGGGAACAATACTATTTTTGGCATTTGAAGACGAATATTTACCATTTGGTTTGAAATAGACGATTGGTCAGTCCAGATTTACAAGGTAAGTAATCTACGAAAGCATTGTCTCTTGGCTATCCAAAACAATTGACTGAGTCAGTTATTAAAAAAAGAAATAAAATCGAACAGTCGTAATTGCGAGCAGAGTAGAAAAAAACTTACTTGAAAATATCATTTAAGCGTGATGCTGTTTCCCGCACGCAAGAGAAGGAAGCTGCCGTGGAATTAATACCCGCATTTAGTGTAGCTAATTTAAATGTTATTTAAAGTAACACAATTGCATTTACCGGCAACTAGACAAAGACAGCCGTTAATGTCGACCTGAAATATTATTTAACAATAAACATGCGCAAGTTGTCAATCAACTTACGTAGGCTGATAGATCAGACAATTCATTACGAGAATGGAAGAACATTTCAACCTAAATGTCTTGCTTTAAAACAAATGGTAAATAAACGTCTGCAATTGTACAATAAATCGTTAATACCTAAAACTTAGGTACAGCAGACATAGCATTTAGGATAAATACCAAATGCAAAAACAGTTAAGATTTTGCCACATACGAAGCATAATGGAAATAAAAACTGCCGCCGTATTTATGCAAGCAGAAGAAGCATGTTCGCGCATTGAGTTTGAACTGGCTTTGATGCACGCAATTTATTTGTTGTGTTATTAATTCGCCCTCACTTTTTATTTTTGCCCATGAAACGGTGACTATGGTTTTACTTAATGCTCCGATTTCAATATTGGCGACCAACATATTTTGACTTAACACGTACTTAATTAATGCCATACTAAATTATATATTTTGGGTACGAATTCTCGATGAATTAAACTAAGAGGTCGTCAAATTAAAGACTGGTGAGTCAGATCCAAATGCGTGAAGCTCGACCTTAGACCAATATGAGCAGAAGTGACTAATTAAATTGAATTTTGAAGGTGATGCGAATTGTCGTTTTATATAGTCTGTTAAAGATCTGGTTAATTTATGCTTTGTTAAAACTATTCACTCTTAATTTTACATTTCATCCTTATTGTACTACTTTCATAAACACATGCAAACATACATATCTAAACGGAGTTCTATATCCCAACTACGATGTGGTCCAACTAAGCCTAAGACAAAATGCTTTTAAAAACAAGCTTTTGCACAGGATTCTGCTGCTTGCTGGACTCATACAAAATTTGGCCTACTTAAGTGATTATCGATTAATGAATATACGGTGCGGCGTTATCCATTAATTAAAATTGTGAATAAAAGTTTTCAGCTACGTGGAGGTTTGTCTACACTTTCCGCCGTTCCAGCCATGCACTGTAATTGCTGCGGTGTGCTGACGATCCAAATTTGAGACCGATGTTCTCATGAGATGCTACGATTATCGCAGTAGGCGATTTAAATACACGATTTAATGGTGACGCTAGATCAAACAGTGTCCTGATGAGACAGGGCGAACTGTAAATTTTGCTATTAATTAGTGCCTCTCGACGAACAGCTGTCAATTTACTAAGACAAATTAAACAAATGAATTGATTTATTGGGCGTTCTAGGCAAAGGTGGCTATGATAGATCATTATCTAAATCACCAAGCCATGCCCCAGAAAATCGAATATGAAGACATTTAATATGGTTTTTAGTAGATCAGATGGACGATTTCTGAGTGGTTTGAATAATTTTCCACGTGATTTTGCAGCAAAGGATAAAACGTCTAAAATCCTTCGCAGAATTCAATTCGTCTCGTGCCAACAGGAATTTTAGGCTAAAGTAAACTCGAAAAATTTACGAGAGGGCGACTTTTGACCTAATCTTAGGTTCCGTATAAAAAAACGACAAAGCGACACTTTATTCGAGCTTGGCTTAAAACTTGTTTGAATAGACACTTGCTGAGCATAATTAATGGCTGTCATTAGCTTGTCTTACTTTTTCTGCTTTGATGACGACAATATCGACGTGTTCGAGGCCATCATGCCGACCACACCTACTGCCTTTCTCTCCAAAGAGTGTTGCAGTGACCTTAACAAAGACTGCTTCAAACATAATACATAAACAGCGTTGGAAATATTACACACATTTGTTGAACATTGAAGAACATAACACAAATTTAAAATATGCTATGCTATTAAACAATCGCTGATTGCGCGGTTGATGGTAACAATTTTTTAAATCAAGTTTGCGAGCTTTAAGTAAACACTAATTCCATTGTTTTTAGCCAGTCGTCGAACAATTTAGCAAAAATACTGCAAGTCGCACGCACTGGCGCGTATCGAACGTCTATGATCATCATCAGTGTACGACGGCAAACTGGCTAGCGAGGATCAGAATCTTGAGTTCTTTACATTTCCAGGTGCACAGTTGGTGTTTGGCATTGATTGATTGGTTCTCACTTGTCCCTCAACAATGAAGTCGCCCATTAGCTGCTTGTCTAAAATTGAAGTTTTAACCAACATTACGAAAATTTGATGCTTCGTGAAATCTCTTTCGGAAGCAATTTTCAGACAAGCAGCTCATGGACAGCTTCATAGTTAAGGAACAAATGAGAACGATTAAATCAATGCCTAAGGATTCAAGATTTTACCTACAACTGCAACCAATTTCATTGCACGGTAATTCAGGTGGCATTTTAATTGGACTTTTGCAGCTATAAGTATGTGAATGGAACCATTGACTTAACTCTCTTGATACGTTCTCGTGGCTTGTATACAGGACAACCACCGCTTGCTTTAAATCATTTACTGAATCTGTGTAGCATGACATATTATCAGTTTATTTGCAATGGATAGATTGCTTCGCCTTATTCAAGCTATTGATTGTTGAGCTGAAATATTCAGTTTTCCACGAGCAGATTAACACTAAGTGCAGGGTAGGCGAATCTGATGTTGTCCCAAAAGTAATTTGGCCTTCATCCATCGTCCAACAACTCAATGAAGCGCCGCCTTGACACAGTTTAAAGTTAAATTCAACGTCAATCATTAGGCCGCTTCGTATGGCCATAAACAGAACTAATAAAATCTAGCTTAAAGCTCGCTAGTACTAGTTTAAAACTTCATGGTTGCAATTACGTACGCAAACTCGGAAGTAAATAAAAAAACATTTATTTAAGAAAAAATTTGTCACCACACTCGAGAACAGAAAGTTAATCCTAATTATGTCTGCATCACTTTGGGTGAACCACCTATTCAGTTAACTGGACTAAAATTGGACACAATGAGAAATGTTTTAATGTGTTCTAGTTTTCTGAAAACTCTTAATATGGATATCACAATTTGGCAGTTAAATAGCCATAAAGTAATAACCTGTTCGCAATCCCAGAGCCATAAACCTAAACTACTTTGAGGTTTTGAGACGAAGAAATGCCTGGAAACGCGGCTATAATTCGACCGTGCACACCATGCATTTGTGTTCAACTACTGCACGTATAGAGGAAGTGTTGCAATTGACCATTTTTCTATTTATCCATTTAACTCATTCATATTGAATACTACCGTAAAAATATTAGAGCCGAGCGAGCAACCTTCGGCACTGATTAAGGGTTATACTTTAGAACTGCATTTTGTTCATCTGCGAAGAGTACGAAAACATATCTTTGCTTCCCCAGGATAGCATATATATATATATATATATATATATATATATATATATATATATATATCTACATCTAGGAACGTGATGATTTCAGTCTAACGCGAAGCAGACACTTTGCTGCTATTCATCCTACAAGCCTAAGTATAGAAGGCAAAAATCCTGATGCTATACTATTTTCGTTGCAGTTGAAACGTTTTGTTTGCTGGGATTTTTACATTTACATGCGTTTTCAAGAAGAATACTAGAGTAAATATAACATAAAGGAATGTTTCCTTGACTTTCTGAGTGTTTCTGTTGTTAAATGGCCGGTCATTTGAAGCTAAGAATCTGAATATTTTCCGAATAACTTGTTTTGTCAGCGTCTGAAACCAGTCACCCATTATTCTGCTAATACAAGCAATCGTACTGCTTGCATTCGAAGATCTCAAACATGATTTTCAGAGCCAATTTGAGTCACTAATCATTTACGTATTCACAACTTTAGGAAATCAAACATGATGCAGTCTAAGAACGCTAGAAGCCACGTGAGCAAGTAAAAAAATAAAATCTATCAAATATATTTTTAAATTTTTGCATCATAATTAACGTAAGTTATTTTCCCGAAAAATAAACATGTTTTATGCACTTTATATGATAAAAGAGGTATTTTTCACGTATTTTGGTTTGTGACTATTAAGATAAGAACATTATCAACGTAACATTTCAATTACATTTGGGAAGTAAATAGCATTGCTTTTTAGAATATATCAAGTTGACTTACTCTTAAAAGCATAACTATTATCCTGTTATTAGAGCTTAAAGCATAACATGCATTTTTTCTTTGTGCATAATGCTAAAACATCAACAAATTATCCGATATTTTTTGCTTTTTTCGAATTGTGAATAGTTAAAAAATAAATTTTAATTTATTTTGAGACATGAAACCTAGAAATCCTTCGTAAATGAATTAGTTAACAATTATATATATATATATATATATATATATATATATATATATATATATATATATAAATTGTCTGATGAAAAGAAGGCTTATAGCTTAACATAGAAGGAATGATATTAACTAAGTTTCACAAAAACTGGTGCAATAGAATCAAAAGTTATAGTTATAAACTATGTAGAAAAAAATATGCTTATTAGATTTTTGAGTGTTTTTAGTGAGATATTTTACACACTTGCGAGTTGTTTTTAGAATATCAGGAAATGAACTATGCGTAGTATGTTGGAATTTGGGCGTGCCTAATTTTGATTCTCATAATTTAATAAATTTGTGAGATCTGATCACAAATCAATTAATGATCTTTGGTTTTGCCAGGCCTCTCAACTTCAAGTAAATGTATGTACGGATTGTATTCATAAGTTTCTTTTGTTTCTTTAATTTTTGCTGATTAATGCGCATTAGTTCACTAGTAGCAACGTGGGATATAAATTTTCCACTGTTAAGGTATCTTTCAATTTGTGCAGTTTGACACTTTGTGAATGATGACGTGGTTATCGCATGAGAAGCTGAATTTAATTCCACTTTTTCATTAAATTTTAATAGTTTACATAATGAATCAAATACTTTGCCCGATTTAGTTAGATATGAAATATATTACTGTAGGTTTTGGCAGTTGACAGTTTGCCGAATAGAATAAATGTCAGTATTATTGCCGATATAATCAAGTAGCTTTACATTTTTTTAAATTACTATCTTGATGCGTGTGTCTTACTCACAAAATGCCAAAAACAACAGAAAAATTACATTAACAATCAACTTTACATGCATTAGGAAACATGTAGAAGGCCTGGAGTTTCTCCAATTTAAACGAACCTTGTTTGCGCAGGAGGTGATAAGAATTACATTTTAAATTAATGTTGCGATCTTGATATAAGCAGCTGAACAATTATATACAGAAAAACTAATTATTGTATAGTGTGGAAAAGGCAATTCATCCATTAGACCGATTTCGTCCTTATTGGGAACTCATCACGTGTGGTTTAGAATTTGCCCTGGACAATGCTCGAAAATGGGTACTTCTGATTCAGAATCTGTTGATCTAACCAATGAGCACACTACCACACTTATCTGTTGAAGAATAAAACGGATTTTGTCACACAATAAGGTTGGCACTTATCAAGATAATATTGCAATTGTAGCTATTTTTAATTCATTATTAAATCAGTTTTCTGAATTAAAATCAAAAAGGCTGATATCCAGCAATGTTGTAAAGTAAAGTTCATTAATATTTGTCACCAATATCAATTTCTGTCTTTTTCAAATAAATATTCTTTGCATAAAGCAAGCATGGCTGCTTTACGTGTTTTGTCTACTTTTTACTAAAAGATTGGAGATGGTTAGCTGGAACATTATATCTAGAAAGACGCTACATAGATTCCGCATAAAGGGAAATCTAACCAAGAAGCATTAGTTAGTATATGACAAAAAATTAGGGGTGTTCGGCATGATGGCTCAGTGATTAGAGCAACAGTTTAAGAAGCAAACGTGCCCAGGTTCGAGAGCTATCGGCGGCAAATTGTGGATAGAATGCAATGAGTTCTCAGTAAGGACGAAGCCGGTCTACAAAACTTAGTTTAAACTAACAAATATAAGTACAAAATGGGTCAGGTGTATGTACTAAGATCGCAACCTTGATTAAAAGTAATTAAAATAAGTTTAACATTTAATCTATAAAAACCTAACTTCAGTGGTCTTAATGAGCTTCCTTAACTATGAATTATTGCATTTGTTAAAGCAATAATCACGACAAAACGCAGGTTTGCAAATGACCCATTTCAATGAAAGTGTACAAAATTTTATAGTTTTTGAAAGGATTTTTTCAATAAATTGCATGTAACAATTGTCCAAATCAAATGGGGTACCAATTTCACATCCAAGCGAATATAAGTATAATCTCTGGTGGAATTTTGAGCATTACATCAAGATAGTTTTTTGTAATTAGTTACATGCAATGGCATAGTAAAGATGCGGTGACATAATGAAGACAAAGAAATCTTCGCTTCAGCGAAACATCTCAATGAAATCCACTATAAAGACTTATTTATGGAGAGCCTTGCGGTGATATATGTTCGAACTATCATCAATTGCACACGTTACTGGTTCAAAAATTGTCTCGAATGTGCGAAGATCTTAGAGCTCTGGTCATCAAATAGCTTACTGTGATGTTTGTAACAATGATATTCGAAGTAAATAGAAAAATTATTCAATCGATTAAGTTCGTCATCTTGACTGTCATTTAGTGAAAATGGGAATTAAGAAATGTTTTGATTTAATGATTTTGTTTTTATTTTACTATGACTGCTTGTAGCCGATCCCGTGCAAAATATAAATTCGCCAATTTTACTTTTAGAAAATAACCAATATGAGAAAATTAAAGTAGTTTTATTTGTATGCTCTCATATGAGTCAGGTGCTTATATCAAGTTCCAGCCTTGATTATGGTAAGTGTTATTTTATATATGAATCTCAGTTTATGCATGAAAAATAGGAAACTGGACCACATTTGCTTAAATATGCTTTTGTGAGATTGATGATGATTCGGGAATTACGGAACGAAACATTACCTATCAACTAAGATTATATCGTACCCCATTTCCAGTGGTTAGTATGAACGATGTTGAAGCCTCCCAAAAAGAGGGACGAATCCGCACCAAACAATTAAGAAAACAAAAAACATGCGCACTTGGAAATGAGGATCAAATAGGTTTTTGCAAAAATGATAGTGCAAAGCGACAATTCGCGAAAGCAATTCGTGGAGATTCAAAATAGAAACATTACCTTCGTACCCTAAGGTCATTAATATTGCTGTATGACAATTATAAATTATCCCAGAATACATTCGAAATGCACTCTTCTATTAACGCATCTCTAATACACACAATGGAACTATTATTCCCTCATCTATGCAGTATTACAGTCAAATTAAAATAAGTGCTTAAAAGCTAATAATAAAATCTTTAAATGCGTTAAGTTTAATTTATTTCTTGAATATTGTAGAACATAATCAGCTAATTGATTCAAATGATTAAATTGTTATGCATAAGCTTTGATAAAGCTAAACAACATAAATGCTTCTATCTGCATAAAGCACTTCTAAAAAGATTTTATAAATTTTAAAAATATTAAATTGAAATACGCATTAAAACATTCATACAACTCACATTTTTACTAAAACTAAGTTTCGAAAAATAGAACTAACGTGTCAGCACAAATGAGATATGTGTTACATTACCTATTTTAGGTAAACACTTTTTATTGCACTAAAAATGACTGCCAAATCTCTGAATTAAACAAAACTCAATAATCGTAGAATACAACTAAAATATAATAAATCCGATTCCCAAGCTACTGAAAAAGAACCGTGCGCAATATTTTTGTAAATAAATTACTTAAATATATAAAACAGAGATTTTTGGATATTATTAATATGAATACTTAAGCATGCAGTTTTCTTTGTTGCATTAATAAACGGTTAATGGGCAAGAAAATTGTTTTTCTTTGTTACGTAGTGTAATCATCAAGTTTGACATATCCACATCGTCTTTTCGTGGGTAGCCGATCTACACTCTCAGTTCCGCAATGCTCCGATTGATACTCATTGCCAAGAGCGCGTTGAGTTCGGCTTCATAGTGACTGTGTGTTGATTCGTCTCGCCACACAATTCGTACTAACCAATGGAAATGAGATTCGATCTAATCTTGGATTGCTTAAATCTGGTGGTTTGAGCAGTGTACTGTTTGTTTTTAAAATCATGAAAAGATACTAAAACGTCGTCATGCAACCAAGATGGGATGCAACCTCATTTGCTGTGGTTAATACTAATGACGCGGAAGCCTTCGGAGTGAGGCGAAGAGTCAAAATCCAGCCACCACGAGGCCGAACTCAACGCGTACTTGGTAAATAAGATTAATCTGATTATTGCGGAACTGAATTCAAATCGACCACCTACGAACGGAAACTGTGGATAAGTTAAATGTGGAAAAATGCTAAATGTATATCTTCTTAATATTTTCTAAACTACAATACAGATTTTGGACTGTGCTAAATTTGTACACGCGACATATTGGGTTGAGTTATTATTTTTGTACAATATCCGTCGTTTTAAAAGAAACATGGTGCGCGACAGTGAAAGGATCATTTACCTGATTTTCGGATTGCGTACCGAAATATTTGAATCCACTGTCATCATGATGATTTTTGCAAATATTTCGATTTCCAGGTACGGAAATCTTTTTCAATGCCAAACACATCACCCACTAGTTGACAATCAGTATGTCAAGTGGAAATATTAGTTTAAACTACCTCATTTATACTTGTTGTTAGATATCTTAAACATAACGTTTATTTAAAAAATGCTAAGAAAGTGTATGTTAAATTGGTTTGTGTATATGTCTACATGTATACACACTTCGCAATGAGATTACAGTGATTTAATGACAATTACTGACAACTCACTAGATAAGCGTACGTCATGCCTGTGTGTATGTGTTCTTGCTTGTTTTGAATTGAGGAGTAATCAGTTAATGCACGTGTACACTCATCCCAGTGAAATTACAGCGATTTGGCAACATCTGACTATTCACTGGATAAGCGTGTTTGTGTATATGTGCGTAAGCGTTTACTTAAAACTAAGAGCTAATCTGTTACATGTAATTACAGGCACGTGTAACGGTCATACAAGTAAAACTAAAATGATATCTGTCATTTACTAACTGCACACGTCAGACCTATTTTACACTTACTTTTCTAAATGAAGTAATTACGAGTGGCATTTCGGTGAGAAGAGGGCAAGATACTATGAATAGAGTAAATAAATAATAGGTAGCAAAATTAAATTAGAAACGGATAAAGTGTTTCAATAGGGTAGAAAGTTAAATTAAACGGTCCGTAAAAGAAATTAAAATTGCCTGATAAAGAAGATACTAGTAATAGTGCAAAGAAAATAAATAATAAAAAATAAACCATGCCATCATGTATAGATAAATGTATGTTAAAGGCGCTACACTAACAACAGAACATAAGATAATAGATAAAATAAGATAACAAGTAATCAAGGATGAAATAATAAGATAATCAAAATTAAATTAGGCGATATTGAATTACTCACTCTCCACCTCTGTAAGTTAATATCAGTCCAGTGTTCTTATTCTTTTACTTGAGCGAGTTTCTGATTTGTGCAATCTTCGTTTTCTACCATTATTTAGTGCTGTATTCCAAATAGGACCTAGTGATTTTTCTACGGCTGTTTCAATCATTATGTCATTTCTCGATTTAATTTCGATGGATTCTCTAATCAGTCTAGTCGATCTGTTACGGTTACAAATTGATATACGTCTGCGCCCATCCCAATTAATTGTTTCCTGTCTCTACTGTATGGCGTAAAAGATCTGATCTATTAACATGGGCATACTTGCATGCGGTTTTATGTTCCCCTCTTCTAACCTTAATCGGGCGCATGGTTTCCCCCACATACATCAAGTTACAGTCGTTACATGGAATTTCATATACTCCTGATGTGTCTAACGGTTCTATTTTTTGCTTTTGGTTGGGAAGTTTAATACCTAGGGTAAGGGTCTGTTTTAAAATAGTACGTATATTGTATTTTGATGCTACCATTTTTATTTTCCTACTTAGTTTAGAGTCAGGTATAACCATTACCCTCCGGTCATCTTTTAATTTATTTGACTTCACGTACTTCCAGTCATGATTAACTTTACTTATAACGCTCATTATAGTTGCTTCAATTAACTTTAGAGGATACCCATTAGCACTGAATATTTCTCGCAGTCTCCCTAATTCAATCTCTCTATGTTTATTATCTGTTAATCTTAAGCTTCTTATTATCATCGATTTTAAGATACCGATTTTCATTCTATATGGATGATTTGAATCGAAATTAAGAAGGATACCTGAGTAAGTATCCTTCCTATAAACATCCCGTTCTAGTTTTGTACCATTTCTAATTAACTTGACATCCAGAAATGGTAATTCGCCACATGATTCATTTTAAATTGTAAATTTAAGCTCGCTCACCTGATTTGCTATGTTTAAGAAATTTATCAGATGATCCTCCTCGTGATTCTAAATAACTAATATATCATCCAAATATCGTACATACAATTTAGGATTTAGGGGCGTTATATCTAAGAGAGTCTTCTCCATGTAATGCATGAAGATATTAGCTATTGGAACCGATAGTGGTTGCCCCATTGGAACACCTCTAATCTGCTTATAAAATGCATTCCTAAATTTAAAATAAGTGGAGGACATACATACGTACATCATCTCCATGACGTGTCTTATCGTCATTTTGCTTCCTTCCAATATTACTGGATGATCAACCAGGAAATGCTGAAAATAGTCTAGTGCTTTAGGTACTGGTATATTGGTGTACATTGACACCGTATCTAAACTCGCCAATCTATCGTTTTCATTAAGCTCACATTTATCTACAATCTCAACCAAATGGTATGAATTCATCTAGGTATTGTCTAAGAAGTACGAATATTTCTTTATTCTATGACATAGAAACTTAGACATTTTATATGTTGGAGAGTGTTGGACATTGACAATAATTCTCAAAGGGTTGCCTGGTTTATGTATCTTTACTAAACCGTACACTCTGAATACAGCTATCGAAATTGAGAAATCACCAAAAAATGAGATAATTACTGAGGCTGTTAAAATAGCACAATTCCTCTCAGACAAGGATAAAGTTAGATTTGAATTAGACGTAGCCGCAGCTGTGCTAACGTACACAGAGGAAAAATATAAACCAAATTATGAAATAAAAAGTCACAGGAAAGAGTTAATAGCAAACATTTTGATATGTTTGAAAGGAGACAAAGGAGAAGTGATGGTTCTGATGAGTCAATCTTACTATAATAATAAAATGTATGAACAACTAGACAATATAGAGGTATACACTAAAATTAATAAAGATCCTACTGATAAACTACAAGGAGAAGTTAAATTATTGATCAATTACATGATTACTGAAGGAGAATTAGATCAAGCGCATGGTAACGCTCTCATACAAAGAGATACAGTCGCTCCCGGAGTGTACGGTTTAGTAAAGATACATAAACCAGGCAACCCTTTGAGAATTATTGTTAATGTCCAACACTCTCCAACATATAAAATGTCTAAGTTTCTATGCCATAGAATAAAGAAATATTCATACTTCTTAGACCTTACTTTGATGAATTCATACCATTTGGTTGAGATTGTCGATAAATGTGAGCTACATGAAAATGATAGATTGGCGAGTTTAGATGTGGTGTCAATGTACACCAATATACCCGTACCCAAAGCACTAGATTATTTTCAGCGTTTCCTGGTTGATTACCCGACAATATTAGAAGGAAGTAAAATGACGATGAGACATGTCATGGAAATGATTGGCTTATGTATGTCCTCCACTTATTTTAAATTTATGAATGAATTTTATAAACAGATTAGAGGTGTTCCAATGGGCCAACCACTGTCATTTCCGATAGCTAATATCTTCATGCATTACATGGAGAAGACCCTCTTAGATATAACGCCCCTTAATCCTAAACTGTATGTAAGATATTTGGATGATATATTAATTATTTGGAATCACGGGGAGAATCAAGTGATAAATTTCTTAAATATGGCAAATCAAGTGAGCGAGCTGAAATTTACAATTGAAAATGAATCATGTGGCGAATTACCATTTCTGGATGTCAATTTATTTAGAAATGGTGCAAAACTAGAACGGGATGTCTATAGGAAGGATACTTACTCAGGTATCCTTCTTAATTTCAATTTAAATAAACCATATAGAATGAAAATCGGTATCTTAAAATCGATGATAATAAGAAGCTTAAGATTAACAGATAAAAACATAGGGAGATTGAATTAGGTAGACTGCGAGAAATATTCAGTGCTAATGGGTATCATCTAAAGTTAATTGAAGCAACTATAATGAGCGTTATAAGTAAATTTAATCATGACTGGAAGTACGTGAAGTCAAATAAAACAAAAGATGATCGGAGGGTAATGGTAATACCTGACTCTAAACTAAGTAAGAAAATCAAAATGATAGCATCCAAATACAATATACGTACTATTTTAAAACAGACCCTTACCCTAGGTATTAAACTGCCCAGCTAAAAGGATAATATAGAACCATTAGACACATCAGGAGTATATGAAATTCCATGTAACGACCTTAACCTGATGTATGTAGGTGAAACCATGCGTCCAATTAGGGTAAGAAGAGGGGAACATAAAACCGCATGTAAGTATGGCCATGTTAATAGATCGGATCTTGCACGCCATACAGTAGAGACAGGACACTCAATTAATTGGGAT